>JAURVB010004425.1:0-21161 GCA_033002965.1 Piper betle
AGGCAATGTCCGTCAACCACTGTGGTTAGCAACAACTATGTTAATCAACATTTAATCATTTGTTGCCAAGAAATTCATGCAAGCTTAATATTTTTTAGATTGCAAACATAGATTGTTGTTCAACTTGAACAAGGTCAAATTAAATTGCTTTGACAACTGTTTGATTGTACAAACATATTTATAAGGTACAATACTAAATCGGATAATGAACAGATTGAATCAAGTAAGATAATAAAATTAATTAAACTACCAAATTAAAATCCAGGTAAAGGTCCTCTTTTTTACTGACAACCTAAGCGAATAGGTTAAGCATTTAAAATTGATTGAACATATGTGGATTACCAAGTACAAAAACAAATGAACTTAAGGGCAATCAATGTGCATCAAAGATTAAATCGAGAAAAATGCCTATTCAGATAGATTTTAACCTGTAAACCAACGATCGATATCCTCGTGCAGATAAATTTTTGTGGTAGCCAATGGTGCTGCTAATGTCCTTTGAATAATCGAGAGTTGGACATCTAATCCATTCTTTTACAGATCCCTGAATGTTTAACACAAAGTATTAGTTACGTAAACAGATTTAAATGCAGTAATAATGCAGCTATAGCACCGACAATTTCAAGTTATACCACCTTTCTAATGCAAAATTATAATTTGAGGACAATTCAAGAAACCAAAAAACACTCGCACCTTTCTAATGCCAAGAGCATGTCTGACAATGTTATTGTTTGCCCAGTAGTAAGCAAGCAAATAGAGATAACTCTGCATTAAAAAAATAAAAAAGAAGACTTGTAAGGTCCATGGACATATATTCTGGATGCATTTATAAAGGACCATATTGAAACCTTGTTGGGAATAAAGAGAGAGAGAGCTGATCAGCAGTCATTGCAAAGTTTACACATACCCTACAACCATAAGCAGGAAGGGGTACTGGTGGATGATATAATTGCAAATCCTCCTCCTTAAGAGATCTATCTCTTAGTGGCGAATATGATTTTGGCGAGGCAAAAGGGCAATTATTCTCCAAAATATGGGGTTTGTGAATACCAGATAACAACTGTAAGCAACGAGCAGAAAAGGAACAGTCAACAAATTAAGTGTCAGGTCTGTCCGAGAGCCTAAGAATACAAACCTTTATACAGTGATGGACTGGACAAATACCTTTTCAATTGCATCAAGATCATCCTTGCACTCTCTATTAGGGGCTTCTGTATATGCACCTTTACAGTTCTCCTTTGCTGACTGATAAATAAAGAGAACAATATGATGTTATTTATATTAGATTTATATTTTCAGATTCCCTCATATAAATTGAATCTTTCTGCGTGGAAAATATTCAAGTTTAGCTGCATACTTTCCACCATACTACCATAAGTTACCTTTGTTTTTTTATTTTTTTAAAAAACGGAGCATTAACAGCTGCCAAGTAAAATTTATTAGAATAGTAAAGAAAAGCATTGTAAAGGTTTACAATAAGACAATTTATTCTAACCTTTGAACTTACTAACCGGATTGGGGTTCATGGGTACATACTTTGTTAAAGAAATACTTTGTGAATGCTCACTGCCCCGGTAAAATTGTTTTTCCTTGTCTTCTAAATTACCATAGAAACGCCACAAAATATTAAAACAATGAAGGAAAACACACTTTACCTTGTATAATTCATCCGATATAAGACCCATTCCATGTGCAAAAGGAACTCTGGAGTCATAATCTGTTTTTTCATCCATAGTTGGGTTTCCCATGAGGTAACCCTGTATAAGAGTTACAATACTTAGTATCAGTAGCTAAAAGCAATACATGGCAAGCCACGAGGACCTAATTTCCAGAATCGGCTCTTTCCTTGGTTTACAAATCCACAAAACATACTTTTTTTGTAGTCCCTTAATGCGACAGTTTCACAACATTTGAGAAGGAAGCAAGAAGATAGAATCCCACACCACAGTAGTTGTAAGTCTAGAAGCACATACTTAGCTGCACCTATCTATCCAAATGATTTAATGGGTAGAAAAGAGATCTTGTTTATAAGGTTACTATGTGGTCCAAAAAGAAGGCAAAAAGGTTTTGGTATAAAAAATTACGAACCTGAAGATTGATTTGCGGCTCTTCTCCATTGTCAATGCCTGTATCAACACAAGGTATTATAATGCAAAAGCTATTTAAGCAATGAGAATACATTTCACAGTAAGTATCCTGAGTCCCAATGCTAAAAGAAATTCCAATGTTCCATTCAGATTTTCTCTTTACAGTCTACGCCAGTTTTTTTAATCAAACACGAGGAGTGCGGACTAATCTTCAGGAACTAAGCTACCATCCTCCATTCACAAATTAAGCTATAATGTAGTTGTCTTCACACAAGCTGCATGTTTTATTTCTATTTTATGTTGAGGAGTTAACCTTATGCTGGAAACAGTGTAATCCACATTCGGAATTACAGGATGTACGTCATGTTAATTGGTCGAAACTTATCTTTTACGATATCTCAAAGGCTAGCAACCGTAGGTCGAAACAATTTACCTGTTGCTATCTTAAGAGCCAGGGCAGGGACGATTTTGCCGGCATAGGAGTCCCCACCAATATAAATCGGGTTAGGAACAAACTTAGGGTGACTTGCCAACCACTGCAAACTGAATAAATATATGTGCTAAGAATGTATAGTAGCTCTTAATCAAGAAACTAAGAAGTAGATAGCTAGCCACTCATTTGGATTTGGCCAAAATCTTCTTGGAACGAACCTTACGAGCGCTTACACAAGCAACCAAACAAAATACTGAGAACATGTTCATCACCTTCCTCAGAAAGTCGACCGAAATATTAGTCGCATCAACGTCTCCTGTCAGCTCGTCTCTTTTTCCCTCCGAGTAAGAGAACCCAGCACCCACTGGTTGGTCCAAAAAGATCACACTAGCAACCTTCTCAGTCACAAGAAAAATTCTCACTTATCATGGAAATTTGAGGTAATCGGCGAGGAACCATGAACAAAAGTAATGCTTCTCACTTTGGTCAATGAATAAGGATTTAACTCCAGAGGTGGAATGCCTCCATGAAACTCCATGTTCTTAAAACTCCATGGGCCTGAGGCATAAAATCTTGTAAACAAGAGAGCTCCTTACCTCAAAAGAATATAAATGTTGCTTATCGTTGTAATTATGAGGGTATCTATACCAATTCCATAAGCTATGCTGCTGAGGGCAGAGCAACCAGGTCCTCCAGTGAGCCACAAAACAAGTGGATCCTCCCCCGGTTTGTTCTGAGACTCTACAAAGTAATAGAAAAGCCGGTCTTGATTCGAAGCCCCCACTCCCACATACCTGTATGAACATGGAATAAAAACGCATCAATGGTGTAGACAGCAAATATATAGAGAAAAATACAAACCGCTGCAAATTTACACATACCCAGTTTCTAAGTAGAAGGGTAGAGTGCCTTCAAAGCCAGGAAGGTACTCGACAACAGAAGTAGACACAGTTGCTTCAATAAACTCTCCATAAGCACTCCTCCGAGAGCATGATAACAGGAAGGGAAGCAGTAAGAAGGAGGTCAAAGGCAGCTCAAACTCCATGATAGAACTTCATTCACTGAACTGCTGGAAGGTAAGAATAAGATCGACAAGCATTAAAGCTTTTATATTATTTTCAACATGATAACCAATGAGTTGGTACAATAAATTTACCCCTATGTAAAAAGTCTTATATTAATTAGTTAAATTATTATTTGCTTCCACGCATATCTAGTAATCCAGATCAGTTTCGAAGTAACCCGGTGAACATGGATAAGAATTTAATATAATTGATAAGTATACCCGTAGTAATTAAATAATATAATAGTGAATAGAGTATAGTTCCCGTAGACACTAGTTATCTCTTAATTAAAATTCTCAAATTAGGTTAAAAAGAACAAATTTTTAAGATTTATATCCTAACTTAATTTTAATCTAAAATTAAATTAAAAACCAAGAGTCTAGTCCAAAACTAAGATTTTTCTTAATTTGCAAATATTAGGCTAGAAATTTGATTTTACTTAAATCAATTATTGACAAGATATTATGTAACACCCCGTTTCGGCTCACTCGTGAACCGACTTGAAAATGTCACCGACGACTAAACCATTCGTTAATCTACTGGATTCGGTTAAACCGACCTGGATCTGCCCTCGGCGTCTCAAGATGGAGATGCAAACATGAAATACATGAATCAGAACAATTTAGTTCTAACGGAGTCCTACATGCATGTCATAACGTGTAAGTAAAGACAAGACAAAATAATAAATGAGAAACCAAAAGAAAATATATACTACTACATAAAAAAGGAGAAAATTTGGCCTAAAAGTGCAATAAGGGCCAACCTGTCCACTGACAAGGGTATATAAATATTTTATTAAAATATGATAAAACATAACAATCTACCATAACATTTAATCATTGTCTCATTTGTTTTCACCTGAGCCGAGTCTGAACTCCAAGGCTCCCTACTCATTCAGATTTATCCATTCGTTTCATAATCAACAATTCATCCAAACAAACACATCAAAATTATCATTCACGTAGCAATAACACACCATCATTATAAATTACACGCAGCAAGTACATGTGTGCACGGTTCCGCGCTGCTCCTCCGCAGTCTTGACAGCTTTCATCCCTCGCATTTTCTCGCCTACATATATATAGAAAAACCGTTAGTAACGAGTGTTACCAGCCCGGAAAATAATTAATATCAATCTGGCACAGGAGAGTAAACTTTCCTGTTGAATGAAAACCATATACTTCCTCAAGAACTCTCATCAGGGCACATATGGGAGCCGTTGCCATCGGGCCGTCTGCCCTCGGGTTGACAGCGTCCCCCTTTCTTTCTCAGTTTCATACCTTGGCCATTTCTCTATCGCTTCTCGCATCAAATCTCATTCTTTTTGCCTTCTGCACCTTCCATATTACTCCTGGCCTTGAGCACGAAGGCTGAGCACTCTCAGGCAGTCGCCTTTAGTACCCTTTGAACCACAAGTCTAGACATGCGCTGCATTACAGTACCCGTAAACCTCTACTGTAACACCCCAAATCCGGTTCACACTCGTGAACCGAACCGGCATGTTACCAGCCCCGGTTAGGTCGGCTAACCCGAACCTAACTCATACGGATCCAATCTCGACGTCTTAAGATGTAGATATGACTTGTCATGCATGGATAAATTCATAAAACCCTAACATGCTACTACATGGATGACATGCAACCTAAATTTCACACCAACACAATTACAATCAAAATTAGTAAAAATTCTAAAATGAAAGGGACAGAATTTCCCCTAAAAATACAATTAGGGGCCACCCTGTCAAAATCGTATATTCCAAACATATATACATATAGCAACAATAGCATTCACACATACTTCTAATCTATTATATTCATCATTCTCTGAACTTTGGGTCCTAACCCATCACACTTTTGCTGCGCTACTCTGATCATTTCACATTCTATCATGTCTCATGCATTTGAACATGTCATTCACAATATAATAACATAATAACACAAAATTAAACATTCAGAAATCTAACATGTGTGTGTGTACAAGACCTCATTGCTCCTCCGTCCAAGCTGGCTCCTCCAACTCGTGATTATTACCTACATATAGTATAAAAACACGTCAGTAACAAGTGTTACTGGTCCGGAAAATAAAATAACTATAACAAACTGGCTATGAGAGCAAACTCTCATATGAAAGAAAACCATATACTTCCTCAAGAACACTCTGAAGGGCACTACTGAGGAGCCACTGGGCTGCAGACCCGGTAGCATCCCGAACTTACTGCTCTGCTGCTGGTACTGTGCTACTCTCGGCACTTCTTTTCAGTACTTCTCGTGAAACTTTATCCTAAGCCCTCTCCTTACCTCCATATTTCTCCTGGCCTTGAGCACGAAGGCCGAGTACTCTCAGGCAGTCGCCTTTAGTACCCTTTGAACCACAAGTCCGGACATGCGCTGTACTAAACAGTACCCGTAAACCTCCACGTTCTCCGGGTGTGAGGAACTCAAACGCGGAGTTGTCAGGATCCCTCGGGAATGGAACAGTCCGCTGGCACTAATCCAGAGCCCGCTTTGACTGTCACGGCATCCTCTGCATGGTACGTGCAGTCGATTTCTCCATCTCTCGTCTCACAGAAACGCGAAAACATATATATATATAGGCTTGGGTAGGGAGTTATATAATAGGCCCGAAGGCAACTTTTGGTGGATCTTGTTTTCGAAATCAACCTCGAGGGATCTCATCCTCGAGGGGTTATTAATCCGGAAAATGTTCGATTAAATGGCCCGAGTTAAGTGGGATCCGATAAAACGCCACTTAACCCGTCCTGCAGACAATAAATTAAACATACAATAGAAAAGAGTAAATCAAAGACGAGTCCTAAACGGACCTGGTAGAAGCTCCAAGCGTGTCATCGCGCCTAGGCGGCGAGCTCCTATTCCGTACCTACACATCAAAACTAAATACTAACGCCCGCTAACTAAATGATGCATCAAACTCAACACAATTAAACACAAAATCATCCATCGTCAAATAACCATAAATATGAAAATAACTCTAACTCATCCTATTCATAACAATTTTATTGTATTTTTCCTAAGTTACATCATACACGATTATCATGCTCAACTCGATCTACCTCATTAAATCACTCACTATTCATTCTCAATTAATTGCATCATGCAATCATCACTACACTCATACTCATACATTTATCATGACAATTATTCAATTTTAGCATGTTATACTAACAATCATAATCAATTTTAAAGAAATCAATCGGAGGTAATTATACCTCACGTCGTCGGCAATCGGCGACGGCTAGGGTTCCGTCGCGCGTCTCGGAGCTCGAATTCGGCGCTCCTCGGCGTCCGAAGCTCGATCGGGCTCCACTGGGTGAGCCCCGCGGAAGATCCGGTGAATTCCGGCGAATCCCAGAAATTCCGATTTTTCCGGCGGTTTTCCGGCGACTTCCGGTGGTTTTCCGGCGACAATCGCCGGCGGCGTCTACTGGTCGGAAAGGGGTCGTGTTGGGTACCCTCGGAACCGGCTCGGCGAGCCCGACTCATCTATGACATCAGCGTGGCCAATGGAGGTGGCGGCTCGCCGGAAAATGGCAAAACAGAGCCGGCGGCGATGGGTCGCTAGATCCGGCCGGCCACGGCGGCGACGGCCTCCGTTCCGGTCGAGGAAGGTCGCTGGGTGGTCGGTGGTGCTGAGGCGACCACTGGATGACGGCTGCGACGGTCGCCGGCGGCAGAATCGGCGACGCGACCAAACGCAGCCGCGGCGCTAGGCGTGGCGATTCCGGCGTCGCGGCGGCCCGATGGTGGCCGGGCCTGGTCGGGGCGGCACGGCAACGCCGTGGCGGAGCTGGGCGGCGATCGATCGGCGGCCGGGCAGGCGTCGACAGCGGCGGCGGCGGCGCGCGACAGTGGCGGCGCGCGACGAGGGTTTGGGGAAGAAGAAGGAAAGGTCGGGGGTGTGTGTGGTGGCAAACTCGTAAATATTACTTGACTCGTCTCCGGCTCGAGTCAAGTATAATAACTAAGTCGTATTAAATCCTAAAAAAATTCATAAAAATCGGGAAAAATCCCGTAAAATCAAACAACACCAAACATCATAATGATATGCTCTAGAACTATCAACCCACCCAGAAATGCCCGTAACGCATCCTAACGCAATAAACGGCCTAAAACTAATTCTACGATCCATTATATATAAAAATAATAAAAAATGACTGGCATACTCTCATATATCTGATAACTCATTCTGTTCTGCTGTGTTCATGACGTTATCATCATATACTTGGGTACGCATGACCCTCATAGCTCATACACGCGACTGGCATCGGCTCGGTACACGTGTCCTGAAACTGACTCAACTCGAAAAAATAACGGTCGACCCGACCGGTTCTAAATATAAAACCCTAACTCGAATCGTGGGTTTTACATCTACACTTCTCCGGGTTTGAGGAACTCAAAGGTGAGAGTTGTCTGATCCTTCGGGAACGATGTGGGTTCTCCCCAGCTCCAGAGCCCGCTCTTTCGAACACACGCTCTATCTGAAGGCGTGGCCGTCAGTAACCCTCATTCCATCTCTCACCGAAAATGCAAAAACTATACATATATAGGTCTGGGTTGGGATTCATACAATAGGCCCGAAGGCAACTTGTGGTGGATCTTAATTTTGAAAACTGACTCGAAGGATCTCATCCTCGAGGGTTATTAATCCGAATAAAACTGTTAGCTAAATGGCCCGAGTCAAGTGGGATCCGATAAAATGCCACTTAATTCGTCTTGCACATGATAAATCAAATACACAATAGAATAGCGTAAAACAAAGAACGAGTCCTAAACGAACCTAGTAGAAGCTCCAAACAAGTCCACTCGCCTAGGCGGCGAACTCCTACACCGTACCTACACAATTAAGCTAAAAGCTAACGCCCGCATGATTAATCACACATCTTATAGCATGCACACACAATCAACACAATCATGCATCAATCATCACACATTCATCCTAAGTCATTTCTAGTGAGTTTTCAATCTACGTTTCATGAAATCAAGGTAATTAATTAGTTTACCTAATTAATTCCTTACTTTTCCATTTTAACAGTCATCAATCAACCAATTTCATATTTTTTTATTAAATTACACACAAATCTAGTCTAGCATGCTTCCCTAATAATTATAAAATTGAAGAATTTACGTCGGAGTAATTTATACCTCGCGTCGTCGAAAATCGGCGACGGCTAGGGTTTCTATTTCGTGGCTCAAAACTCGAATTCGGCACCTATCAGTGTCCGAAGTTCGATCGAATTCGACCGGGTGCCTTCGGCGGATGATCCGGTGAATTTCTTACGTATCCAATTTTCCGGCAGTTTCGGCGGTTTTCCGGAGACTTTCGGCTGCTTTCCGTCTGTTTCAGGCGATTTTTTGGCAATGATTCTGGACGGGGCAATCGGGGGTCTATCGGTACCAGTTTGACGAGCTTGGTCCGATGGTAATGTCAAACAGGGTAGCCGGGGTGGCGATGGCCGTCGGCGGCGGCGGCGCTGTGCTCCGATTGGGGCTACGGCCGGCCTCGACAACGGTCGGGATGATGGGGGAAACGTCGGCGATGGCGAGAGGGTAAGACTGGTGGTCACAGCGGGGGCGACAGCGACCGAAGGCGGCGAAATTCGGCTCGGAGTGGCGACGGCCGAGGCGGCTTCGTGGCATTGCGGTGGTGCGCCGGCAGGCGATCTGTGGTCGGGGTCGGTTGGGACAGCATGACGACGGCGAGGGGACGACGGGCGGTTGGTTCCGGCGGCAGGGCGGCAGTCGACGGCAAGGTCAGGGCGGCGTCGGGCAGCTAGGATTTGGAGAAAACGAAAAAGATGATCAGGGAAGATGAAGGGGCGTGCAATGGCATTTTTGTAAATTAAATTTAACTCGCCTTCGACTCGACTCAATAATAATAATTATCTCCTAATAAATCCTTAAAAAAATATAGAAAAATTGAAAAATCCTGTAAAATCAAACGAACACAACATCCAAATGATATGTTCTATAACTAATAACCCACCGAAACTCACCTATATCACGTCCTAATTTGTTATTCGGCCCTAAAAATATTATACGATCAAATAAAAATAACAATCAATACTGCATACCTCTATATACTTGATAACCTATTTTTCATTATCTTTTTGACGTTATCATCGTATACTTGAGTATATATAACCCTCATCACTCATAACTCACAACTGGCCTCAACTCAGCTCGTGGTCTATGAAGGTAACTCGACTCAAACCGCCTGGTTCATTCTAATAAAACTCTGATTTGAGTTATGGGTTTTATATATTATGTATAGAAGAAATTTAATTATTATTTCTCGATGGTATAATTTTTCTTATTTAAATATTCTTGTGTGGGTTTAATTAGTTGTTGTAAAAATCAATGAACTTTGTATTTGAAATAAATGAAAATAACACTTTTTTCCCCCTAAGCTCTAAAATAGCGTTATCTAAGTGTTGTGTCATAATATATATATAGAGAAAGAGGAAGTTTGAGAGAAAATTCAATAAATGATGACACTCAGACCACCTATTATCTGTCTGTAAAAGTCAATATCAAGGACGTTAGACGACAAGTGAATATCATGGACGTGAGACGACGTGCAACTCATCCTCGCCCACAATGGCTTAAGAGCTGGTTTGGTTTGTATTTTAGTTACTTGACTTTAGGCAATAGAGAACATGATAATCTAAATGGGGTATATAAATCTCTTACTTGATATTGTGGAAAATTAGTTGTTTGTTCGAACGAGAGATATTATATGATTTTTATTTAGTTATTTTTTTTATTTGACTGTGTTCAAGTGATTCAAATTTTAATATAAATTTAAACTGACTTAAAATATAATGCACTTTCACTAGAAAATTTTTACATAATATTTATTTATATTATTTGATTTTTTTGATAGTAGATATTTATTTAATATATTATATTTATTTTTTTAATAATCTTGATATACTATTATTTATTAATTATTCAACATTCATCAATTTATTAATTTCATAAATCTATTTACTTAAAAAAACTTAGAATATGGTTTGATTTTATGTGATATATATTTTTTACTTCTAATTATAATACTAAAAATTTAAATTTATAATTTTATTTACTTTTACAAATAGGAAATAACAAATAATGTCATAAAATAGTTGAAAGATACGTAACAAATCTTAAGTAAACTAATAGTTTTGTAAATACGAAATAAAAAGTAATATTTAAAAATATTTAAAAGACATATGACACACCATATTAAAAGTCTTTTATTTTATATATTAATAAGAATATATTTGTTTTATCGTGTGTAGTTGTAAAACTCATGTGGCTTTTGTTGTATTTTTCTAGTATGACAAATTTGATATTTTTTTAATTACATATTTTCAATAATGATAAAGCTATTTTCTGAGTTAATTTTAAATTAAAAGCCAAATAAAATCTGCTTGTATTTTAATTAAAAAAATATTGCCGGATAACAGCTAGGTCGATCATTATTTCTTTTTTATTACAACTATTACGATAGGACAGATACTGATTAAACGGGGTGGAGGGCCCCAAATAAAGAAACATGTGAAAGCGTTCAACTTTTGAACTTTTTTTTCAGGACAGCTTTTTACTTTTTGCCCAAAGACTGAAACTAACAAACATAACGGTGCAGTGGTCGAGATGGTCAAATGGGTGGCCGGAGGTGGCTCCATTCGGCCGAAATTTAATGAAAAAATTATTAAATTTCGCAAGTAATACTGTGGATACTATTAGAGTTTGGACAGATAAAAATGAAACTCCAATGGCATTTGATCATTTAAAACAAAAAATTGCCAAAGGAACCTTACAAGGCTTCATGTCGTGGATTTATGGTGTGGAGAACCAATTATGGTTTTACATTTTAATATCAAAGCAGCTCAAGGTCAGGTTTTATACCTGAACATCTTTCAAAGGGAAGCATGAATGCCTGGAATAAATATTGGGAAGCATGAAACATGTAATTTTGTTATCCAGTTTGGAAAGCAAGGACATAAACATTCACTGATTGCACTTTTAACTAAGGTCTTACTTAATAGATGCTCATAATTTAGTGTTGAATAATTTACCTGCAAAATTGGTGAAGCGCATCATAAATCCCTCCAAAAGAGAATTGATCCAAATCATCAGGTCTCTAACTCAAGATGACGTGAAACACCGTCAAAAGTTATAATGCTCTCATTGCGAGTTAAATTTACTTTCATATGCTTTGAGGTAATGAGCAAATTACTCCTTGAACATCCTGTTTATCAGAAAGAACACGTCAGCGGTTTTAATCTGAAAAAGTTTGGGTGCCATTTCTGGTAGTTTGATCATCTGAAATGAACATATAAGTTAATCAATTGATGGGTTGGTTATACATTCAGATTTCTGTATCGAAGTCAATCCTTCTCAATTCATTCATTATAAGTCGCAAATTATTTGGTTAATTTGTTATTAACGATTCAAAGCTTTCTAAGAGAATGCAGTTCTAACAAACAATGAAGTAGCTATACATCAGCAGTAGTAGCAAATAGCGATGTATATGATAAAGCCTTTATATCAAGAGCTTCACAGGCATGTAATAGAGTATATAGCACCGCTGGTGAGTTCACTTCAGCAGCTCGGGTACAGCGACGGCGACAATCTTTTCGGCGCCCCCTACGACTTCCGGTATGGTCTTACCGCCGAGGGCCACCCTTGCAAAGTGGGATCAAGGTTCCTCCTAGACTTCTAACAGTTAATAGTAAATGCTAGCATGGCCAATGCTGGGAAGCCGGTGATATTCCGCAGACATAGCCTGGGCAGCCTCTTCGCTCTCCATCTCCTCCAAACGAGCCCGCCGTCGTGGCGCCGGAAGTACGTCAAACACCTTGTCACATTGTCAGCCCCTTGGGCCGGCACCGCCCAGGAGATGCTCACATTTGCCTCCGGCTACTAGTTGGACGTCCCCCTGGTAAATCTCTTCCTTGTTAGAAGTGAGCAAAGGAGCTCAGAGAGCAACCTTTGGCTGTTGCCTTGTAGTAAACACTTCGGCCACAAGCCCCTTGTAGTAACCGATGGTGGAAGGACATATTCATCCTTTGACATTCAACAGTTTCTCAAGGACATAGGATTCGAGGAAGGAATGCAACCTTACGTGACCAGCATTCTGCCACCGGTGAGGCAGCTACCGGCACCGGTGGGGGTGCCGGTGACGTGCATCGTGGGGGGCGGAATTAAGACGGTGGAGACGTTGTTTTACGGGAGCGGCAGATTCGATCGGCAGCCGAATATTGTGTATGGGGATGGGGATGGGACTGTGAACACGGTGAGCTTGTTGGCCTTGCAGTCGGAGTGGTCCAGTGCGAGTGAGAAGCAACAGGTGACGGTGATTCGGATGCCCAAGTAATTCACACTTTGTAACTTTCTCAAATCAAAGCCAAAAAAGATATTTTATCAAAAGAGGACCTTGATATGGGATATTTGTTCTCAAATCAAAGTCCTCTTTTGGTAAAAATATCAAACGAGACAATATAGTTACAAAAGGTTATAATTTCAGAAATTTCCAAATAAAGATATTTTTATAACCTTTTTTCAGTTTTATGTTATTTGGGATTATTAAATTCAAATTATGGTTCAGTTATAATTAATATTTTAAAATTTATTAAGGACTACAATATGCTGCCAAAGTAGCCTCTTTTGTAGAAATTAATTTATTTTAAAATATTAAGACGGTTGTGGGTATATGATTCATGTGAATATTAATCGGCCCAAAGGAAGGTTAATATTTGACAGAATTATATATTCATTTGCGGTAATAAATATGGGATAATTATCAAGTTTCCATGTGGATAATAAATCGGCCCAAAGGAAGGTTTATTATTTGACAGGATTTATTATCCATATTTGATTACTGCACTGAGAGTACCACTTACAAATTAATATTTCTGTCCAAAGACTAAATATTAATGTTGTGCTAGGTATCTGTCGATGGGATTAACTATTGTTTGAATTATTAATCTTATTATGGGCATGTTGTTTTGTTCTATGGATTCAGTTAATCAATCTGCTTATATGATTTCTGCCAACATCAATTCAGTTCTTATGCTTAAAGATAATTTTAAGGATTGGAAAGAGAACGTGATAATCGTTCTCGGCTGCATGGATCTTGACCTTGCATTAAGGACTGAACAACCTTCTTCTCTTACGGACAAAAGTTCCATTGAGGAAAAACGGGACATTGAGAAGTGGGAATGTTCAAATCGCATGAGTCTTATGATCATGAAGCGTGGGATTCCAGAGACCTTCAGGGGCGATGTGTCTGAAAAGGTTACTACAGCCAGTGAGTTTCTTAAAGAAATTGAAAAGCGTTTTGTAAAAAACGATAAGGCTGAAACAAGTACGCTTTTGTCGAACTTGATTTCAATGAAGTTTAAAGGCAAAACAAGCATAAGAGAGTACATCTTAGAGATGTCAAATATTGCTTCAAAACTAAAAGCACTAAGGTTAGAGCTATCTGAAGATTTGCTCGTGCATTTAGTTTTAATTTCTCTTCCGGCACAATTCAGTCAATTCAAGGTCAGTTACAACTGTCAAAGGGACAAATGGACTCTTAATGAGCTCATTTCTTATTGTGTGCAAGAAGAAGAAAGGTTGAAGCAAGAACAGGCTGAAAGTACTCACTTGGCTAGTACCTATCAAGACAAAATAAGAAAAAATCAGGCTTCTTGCTGTTTTTCTTTTGTGGTAAACCTGGACATATGAAGAAGGAATGCACTAAGTATCACACTTGGTGTGTAAATAAAGGTCCATTTCGTAATTTTGTTTGTTCTGAGGTTAATTTAGTTTCAGTACCAATACACACTTGGTGGCTAGATTCGGGTGCTACTACTCACATAAGTGTGTCAATGCAGGGTTGCCTGAGTTGCCGAAAGCCAAATGATGCTGAAAGATTCATCTATGTGGGTGATGACAACTCAGTTATAGTTGAGGCAATAGGATTTTTAGATTATTATTAAAGACAGGATATTATTTGGATTTGAAAGAGACATATGTAGTACCGTCTTTTAGACGGAATTTGGTTTCTATTTCTATATTGGACAAATTTGGTTATTCTTGTTCATTTAGAAATAATAAGTTTAGTCTTTTTCTAAATTCAAATATTGTGGGTACGGGTTCCTTGTCTTTTTATGATAATCTATATTTACTTAATACTATTGCATCTTTTAATGAAACTTTGCATGTGGGTTTAAGTGGTACGAAAAGAAAATTAACCAATGAGAATTCTGCTTTATTCTGGCACAAGCATTTAGGACACATTTCTAAACAAAGAATTGAACGACTTATGTCAGATGGAATTCTTGATTCTCTTAATTTATCAGATTTTCAAGTCATGTATTGAGTGCATTAAGGGAAAATAAACAAATATAAGGAGACTAGGTGCCAATATATCTTCAAGTGTCTTAGAACTAATATATACGGACATTTGTGGACCATTTTCTACGGCTTCTTGGAATGGTCAACAATATTTTATTACGTTCATAGACGATCATTCTCGTTATGGTTACCTATATCTCATTCATGAGAAGTCTCAAGCATTGGACGTGTTTAAGGCATATAAGGCTGAAGTTGAGAACCAACTTCGACAAAACTATTAAGGCTGTCAGATCTGACCGTGGTGGTGAATACTATGGTAGATATGATGGATCAGGTGTACAGTGTCCAGGACCATTTGCCAAATTCCTAGAAGAACGTGGAATTGTCCCACAATACACAATGTCAGGTACTCCTAGCATGAATGGTGTTACTGAGAGATGAAACCGAACATTAAAGAACATGGTGAGAAGTATGATTGTTCATACTACTTTAACTGATTCACTCTGGGGTGAAGCGCTAAAGACAGTAGCATATCTTCTTAATAGAGTGCCAACATAGGCAACTGTTAAAACCCCTTATGAATTGTTCGTTCAAAATTTTCACCGCACCCCTCGGCTCAATCATGACGGTTAACCCAGCCAGTCGTGGTTGAACCCGTGGTTATGCCTAATTTAATAGAAATAAGATACGTGAGATTTATTCGGAAGGAGGAAAGGTACATCGGGATCCGAAGAGAGTTGTGGAGCCTGACAGTTGTGTACTGAGAGCTGATGAAGTTGTCTGATCACGACAATAAACAAGGATGCAACCAAGGCGTCATTCGTGAACTAAGAGGCTGGAGATGGTGTCCACGAGGCTACTCTTTAGGATTACATTTACTCCCGAAATCTAACTTAAAGCTCATAGGAGCAAGAATCATGGGACTCAATCTATTCGTTGGCTTCTAGAACATGATAATTGCTGAAACGATCTGGTTGCAATTAGATCGTCAGGAGGTTGAAATAAAGTCAGGATTAAAGACTATTAAGCTCATGCTCTTCTGTTAGGACGAAGCCAAAGACTACTCTGTGATTAAATAGGAAGCAATGTAAAAATCTGATTTGTTGCTGATGTAAGAGAGGAGAAATCACAAAATCAGATTAAAACTACAGTGTCGGTCAGTGCAGCTTCGAAGCACTGGAGATGTAGAGGTATGTGTAACGAGCAAGGATGACCACTGCCTGCTGTGTAGAAGCTGCAGATATCAAGCAAGTTGAAGAGGGTGTTCACAAGCTGCTGCGTAGTCTAATTCATTATAATGCCCTTCAGGTTTCTAACTGTTCGAGCTGCCGTTGAACACCGTAAATTGTGCAGCCATTGAGTGAGGGCCAAGTGTCATGACGCTATCTTGCTGATTAAAAGAGTTGCTGATATCCACCCTGCTGCAATTAAGGTCGCCATGAAGTTGATGCTGCTGCTAGATGAGGACACCCATGTTTGCTGGATTGAAGAAGGAGTTGCTAAATCCACCCTGCTGCAATTAAGTACGCCATTGAAGGTCGATATTACGGCCAGAAGAAGTACGAGATGCCAACCTTGCAGCTGCGATTGGAAAGAACTGCTCCAGCATGCTTTTGAAGACGTTACATTTGAAGATGAAGGTTTGCTACAATTGTAGGAGACGTCTTGGAGAAGTTATTGCAATCCAGAGGAGTGAAGACAATCTTTCCCGCTGAAGTTGAAGCAGCATTAGGTGCAATCTTCATGCATTCAAGCATGATATGTTTATGAAATGAATAACTAGGAATGGAAATGGCCATCACATGCAGAAGTCTATGATTGCTCGTACTCTTTACTAGATTCATCTGAGGTGAGGCACTAAAGACCAGCAGCGATATCTTCTTAATAGAGTACCAACAAAGGCAACAGTTAAGACCCCTTATGAATTATGGACTGGAAAAAATCCAGTATTAAGCATTTACGCATTTGGGGTTGTCCAGCTGAGGCAAGGCCTTATAGGCCAAATGAAAGGAAACTGGACTTAAGAACAGTTAGCAGTTATTTTGTTGGGTACTCTGAACGGTCTAGAGGGTATAAGTTTTATGATCCCACAATAAGGTCATTCTTTGAGACGGGAAATGCCCAGTTCTTTGAGGATATTGAGTTTGGAGGGGAAATGAAGTTAGAGACTTTGTCTTTGAAGAAGAATCTGATTCTCTTCCCATGATTGTTCTTGACAATAATCAGGATCAGGATTATATTCCTGATGTTGTTCAAGAAACAATATCAGAATTACAAGACAATGTCGAGAATCTCCCTAATCAAGTTATACCTGAAGAGCAAACTCAACAACCTCAAGAGCAAATGCCATTGAGGAGATCCAGAAGAGAAAAGAGAAATGCAATTTCAGATGATTATATCATCTTTCTCCAAGAACATGAGGATAACACTGGAATGGTGGAAGATGATCCAATCAACTTTCATCAAGCCATGAAGAGTTCTAATTCTCAAAAGTGGATTGATGCCATGAATGAAGAGATGAAGTCCATGAAAGCTAATGACGTTTGGGATCTTGTTCCATTGCCTGAAGGTGCGAAACCTATTGGTTGTAAATGGATATTTAAAACCAAGAGGGATTCGAAAGGTGATGTAGAAAGATATAAGGCTCGTCTTGTTGCAAAGGGCTTTACTCAAAAGGAAGGCATCGATTATAATGAGACTTTCTCTCCAGTTTCATCGAAAGACTCATTCAGAATAATTATGGCATTAGTGGCACACTTTGACCTTGAGTTACATCAGATGGATGTAAAGACTGCGTTTCTAAATGGTGACATTGATGAAACAATTTATATGGTGCAACCAGAAAACTTTGTATCGGGAGGTTCAAAGAATATGGTTTGCAAATTAAAGAAATCCATCTATGGACTTAAGCAGGCTTCTCGTCAATGGTATCACAAATTTCATCAAGTGATTCTCTCGTTTGGTTTTGAGATGAATGTTATTGATGATTGTATATACCATAAGTTTAGTGGGAGTAAGTATATTTTTCTGGTTTTATATGTTGATGATATATTGCTTGCCAGTAATGATATAAGTTTCTTGCACGAAACCAAGAGTTTTTTATCAAAGAAATTTGAAATGAAAGATCTTGGAAATGCGTCTTTTGTATTAGGAATTCAAATACATCGGGATCGTTCTCAATGTATACTTGGATTATCACAAAAGACCTATATAGAAAAGTGCTTAAGAGATTTGGCATGCAAGGTTGTAAACCAGGAGATACCCCTGTTTCTAAAGGAGACAAATTCAGTCTCAATCAGTGCCTTAAAAATGACATAGAAGGAAATGAAATGCAAAAGATTCCCTATGCTTCAGTAGTAGGAAGTCTTATGTATGCTCAAGTATGTACGCGTCCAGATATTGCGTATATTGTTGGAATGTTGGGCAGATATTTAAGTAATCCGGGATTGGATCACTGGATAGCAGCCAAAAGAGTCATAAGGTATCTTCAGAGAACAAAACATTACATGCTTACCTATCGGAAGTCAGATCAACTTGAGATCATTGGGTATTCTGATTCTGATTTTGGTGGATGTCAAGCTATGTCTACCTGCTTGCTGGAGGAGCTATTTCTTGGAAGAGTGCTAAGCAGACACTCATAGCTTCTTCCACCATGGCAGCTGAATTCATAGCTTGTTATGAGGCATCCAATCATGGAATATGGTTGCGGAATTTTGTCACAGGGCTGCGCATTATTGATAATATTGAAAGACCACTTAAGTTATTTTGTGACAATCAGTTTGTAGTATCATATTCAAATAACAACAGGAGCTCATCTAAATCAAAACATATAGAGATCAAGTTCCTTGTTGTGAAAGAAAGAGTTTAGAGTGATAAAGTTTCGGTAAAGTCTCTATAGAGCATATTGAGACAAACTCTATAGTTGTGGATCCACTTACTAAAAGTTTACCGCCCAAGGTCTTTCATGAGCATGTTGCTCATCTGGGTGTTGTATCATTTGATGATATGTTACTTTAGTGGGAGTTTGTTTTGTTGAGGTATTTGGTTTATGTTTCACTCTATTTTGGTGATCTCATAAGGTTGGACCAGTTGAAAATAGGCATGTTCAGATCAAATTACATGTAATTTTCATGCTACACATCCATACTTGATCTATGTCATTTAATTATGTTGATGTATGTGACCATGGATGGGTTTAGTTACGATAAATGTAACGAAAATCGCCTTGATCCTATATTAACATTAATTAATGGACGAGATTGTTATTTTGGAAGAATAGCGTATGTTATTTTGGAGCTCATAAGGTAATATACAATTATCTTTATATATATAGTCCAAGTGGGAGATTGTTGGATTTTGGATGTATATATACAAGTATATAATTGTATCATATGCTATTAATAAGGTTTGAGCCTAAATTAAATTGATCTATTAAAGTTAAGGTTAATGGGCCATTAATATTTAAGATAAATATGTAGAGATACCATATATTTAAGATGAGTATGGATAAATATGTGTAGATATCGTTTTCGTAATCTCTAATTTATGATGGGTTAAATTAGAATTATGAAAGATAAGGATAAATACGGTTATACGAATAAATACGGTTATGGTCCTCGAATTCGCACCGTAGTTTTTCTTTTCTGGTATCCCATCATCCAGGAACTCTGGCTTTAGAGAACCGGTGCAGAATTTGGAAGATCAAAACCTAAAGAAGTGAAGAATCGTTTTGCTATTATGGATTCAGGTACGCTTCCGTAATTAAATTTTATTTTCTTGATGATTTAATCTGAAGAAAGGTTTTATTGATGATGGTTTTATCATCTATATAATTTAGTTAAAGTTAAAATTTTTATTCTACAGGGAATTCACAGTCTCTCACTTCCACTGTATGAGCATGACACATGCATGACGTTTGTATCGTAAAAGAGAACCTTTTTTTCCACACGGGAGCGATGAGGGCATTATTTCTGGTCTCTCGATGTTGGCCATGCCATGAAAAGAAATAAAAAACCAAATGTTTTCTTCTTAAACTATCAGCTTGTCCGTGTTATGCACACATTATATATATATATATATATATATATATATATATATATATATATATATATATATTAATTATTTTTGTATTTAATTATTTCAATTGATTTAATTTAATATATAATATACTTTAATTAAAAGTTTTTCCATCATATTCATTGTAATACTTGATTAATATAGTACATATTTATTTTCTATAATCTTGTAAATTGTATTTATTTTTTAAAATCGTAATATCTCATTATTTATTATTTAGTTGGTATGAAATCTGCTTCCTTAATAAATGTCAAACTTATAATAGAATTAAATTTTAGATGATTTAGACTTTCCACTTAAAAGATAAAATTATTGTTTAAGTTACTTATATGAATGAAAAAATAAAAGGGTAATATTGAAAAATATTTAAACAACATGTGGCGGATACTAATAAAAAACTTCAATAAAATAATAATAGTTTTATCAATAAAAAATAAAGAGTTATTTTATAAAATAATCAAGGACATGCGACAACACCAAATTAAAAGTCTTGAATTCTATATATTTATGTAAATATAGATATATAGATATTTATATTTTGTATTGATTAGTGCCCAAATGCAAACGGAAGTACTACAACGGCGAGTGGGAGATCCATCTACCGAACATGGCCAAGCATTCCGCAGGTTTGTATTCTGGTGCTGTATGGCCGCCCCCTAGCAGCAGACCATGCAAATGCATGTTAGTGTTGAACATTTTAGATTCATAAGAGTAGGTATCCATAACAAAATTACTTAAATTTTGTGATAGTAGCACGTTTAATGCAACTATTATAGCTTATAAATGTCACTAACATAATTAGGAATAATATTCTAAGATGCAAAAGAAAAGATTGTATTACCTTTACAGTAGCAAACGTCATGTTATTGGAGTATGTCCTTGTGTACCTGAAAATGATTTCAAGGTTAGAGCTGCCAAAATGTAAGTAACTGATGATGCCGTCCTGATAAGAAGTAGGCATTTGCTTGTTTAGTTGTTCTCATTGAAGATGAATAAATCTACTCAAAATCTTACCCGGCAACTTGGTTGTCAAGGAACCATGGCCTCCAATCATCCAAAATTGAATAGTTCAGAGATTTAATCCATGCTTGGGTGCCCATATATGGGACTAAATAATCATGATCACCACTGCACGTGATTTAAACAGACATATTAC
>JAURVB010004426.1:0-15081 GCA_033002965.1 Piper betle
TGGAGCGAGAATAAATTGTTCGCCAAGTTATCAAAGTCTGACTTCTGGTTGGAGGAGGTGAAATCCTAGGACATGTTGTCTCAAAGGCCGGAGTCGCAGTGGATCCATCAAAAGTGAGAGCAGTTACTGATTGGCCACAACCCAAGTCAGTCACAGATATCCGAAGTTTCCTTGGACTAGCAGGTTACTATCGGAAGTTCATTAAAGATTTCTCCTTGGTGGCATCGCCAATGACTAAGCTTACACGCAAGGGAGTCAAGTTCGAATGGAGTAACAAGTGTGAGGAGAGTTTCCAATCTTTGAAGAAGAGTTTAACTACTGCACCAGTTTTGACTATACCAAATGGCAATGAAGGATTCGTGGTCTTCAGTGATGCATCTCTAGTGGGGTTAGGATGTGTCCTTATGCAAGATGGTAAGGTGGTGGCTTACGCCTCTCGCCAATTGAAGATTCACGAGCAAAATTATGCAACCCATGACTTGGAACTAGCAGCAGTTGTGTTTGCTCTAAAAATTTGGAGACATTATTTGTACGGAGCTCAGTTCGAGGTTTTCACCGACCACCAAAGTTTGAAGTATATCTTCACCCAGAATGACCTTAACCTTCGACAGAGGCGGTGGATAGAATACTTGAAGGACTATGATTTCCAAATTTTATACCATCCGGGAAAAGCGAACGTTGTAGCCGACGCGTTAAGTCGGAAGGGCAAGGTGGACAAGGGTCAACAGCTAGCTAGACTTTGGGCTATGTTAGCTGAGGTGGTAGCTATTAACCCGGTGGAACGAATGATAGCACTACTGGCAAACCTGGTTATCTCTAATGAGTTGGTGGACCGAGTTAAGCTAACACAAATGGAAGATGAGAAGCTGAATGAAATGTTGGACAAAACTTCCAACATGGTAGTAGATTCCAACAGTGTAATCAGATTTAGAGGGAGGTTGTGTATACCCAACAATGATGCATTAAAGCGAGATATCCTAGAGGAAGCTCATCGTTCAAGGTTCTCAATACACCCTGGTGTTACAAAGATGTACCAGGACTTAAAACGAACCTACTGGTGGAATGGGATGAAGAGGGATGTGGTGGATTTTGTTTCCAAGTGTCAGACGTGCCAATTGATCAAAGCCCAACATCAACTACCCGGTGGATTATTACAACCTTTAGAGATACCTAACTGGAAATGGGAGCGTGTCACATGTTATTTTATTACTAAACTCCCAAGGACTTTGAAGAGACATGACTCTATATGGGTAGTTGTGGACCGTGTAATTGTTGTAACATGAACTTATACCGGAGATGTACTTAGTCATGAACATCCTAATTATGCTATGATATTTTGGGGACAAAATATTTTTAAGTTGGGGAGATTGTGAAGAACCAGAAAATAACAATAATAATAATAAATAATATATATATATATAATAATAATAATAACGTTCGACGTGGAAGAGAAGAATGGAGAAAAATAAATATGAGGACTCTTTTTTTTACTATTTGAGAAATAAGTGTGGCTACTGGGAAACGGTCCAAGACCGTGGGATCTTTATATATGTGTTTTTTAAAAAAATATTAGATAAATTTGCTTAAATTTTGAGTAACACCTTGCCAGCTAAGCCCACAATGTTGTGACAAATGGCGGGTCGTTACAAAACTAGTGGAAGAGAAGGATGCGGTGAAGTGCCTATTAGAGTATCGATCCACCTCTCTACTTAACCTCATTCCTCACTATCTTCTGGAAGTAGTCCATCTCATGTGCCAACTAACTTGCTAGTATCTCTATACTTCAAGCTCCTTACATTACCCCTTTTCTTTTTAACTCATTCTCATCTTGTACACCATGTTCCATGGAAACAGGACTAATGTGGTGACATGCAAGACACGAGCACCTCGTCAATCATCCACTTCACTCATGCGATGGACATAACTATTGGGTCTCTAAGCCCATCATGACAATCCTGTCAGATTCTTGCTCACATTTACTGACATCCGAATCTGGTATAAGATAAGATCTTATACCCATTCTACCTCTGCTAGCACTACAACATTCTTTACTCACATCTAACCGACAAACAGTCTGATATCACAAGAACAATTCATAGAAATGACCTGCCAACTCAACTAAGGTCAATTCAACATACTTCTGATCAAGCCCTGAATACACAGTTATCTATAACTATGAAGAAAAATCTGCATGTAAAGAAAATAAACAGAAATATACATGCCAGCTGGGCTTGGAGCAATCTTTGCACACACATCACTTATAAATCTATCTTACATCTTAATCGGCCGAGAGTGGCTCTGAAACGAATTCTATAACACCCCAAATCCGATCCAAGCTCGTGAACCGAACCGGCATGTTACTGGCCCTGGTTAGGTCGGCTAACCCAAACCTAACTCGCGCGGATCTAATCTTGGCGTCTTACGATGAAGATATTACTCGTCATGCATGGATGAATGCACAAAATCCTAACATGATACTACATGGATGACATGCAAACTAAATTACACACTATCACAATTACGATCAAAATCAATGAAAATTCTAAAATAAAACGGACAGAATTTCCCCTAAAAGTGCAATTATGGGTCACCCTGTCAAAATACTATATATAAACATATATGTAAACATGTATCTATACATCACGCAACTTCATTCACATAATCTGTCATCGTTTCTTAGCATTCAATCATGTAAAATCATCATATCTTATCATCATCTCATGACATTCAATCATATCATACCATGTCATAGCATTTCACAACATCCGCAATATAATAGTATCATAAACAAAATATAACCACTAAATCGACTGACAAGTGTGCAAGCGACAACAATGCTCCTCCGTCCAAGCTGGCTCTTCCAACTCTGATTATTACCTACATATAGTATAAAGACACGTCAGTAACAAGTGTTACTGGTCCGGAAAATAAAATAACTATAACAAGCTGGCTATGAGAGCAAACTCTCATATGAAAGAAAACATCATATACTCCACGTGAACACTCTGAAGGGCACTACTGAGGAGCCACTGGGCTGCAGACCCGGTAGCATCCCGAACTTCTGATCTGCTGCTGGTACTTGCTCTCGGCACTTCTTTCAGTACTTCACGTGAAACTTTATCCTAAGCCCTCTCCTTACCTCCATATTTCTCCTGGCCTTGAGCACGAAGGCCGAGTACTCTCAGGCAGTCGCCTTTAGTACCCTTTGAACCACAAGTCCGGACATGCGCTGTACTAAACAGTACCCGTTAACCTCCACGTTCTCCGGGTGTGAGGAACTCAAACGCGGAGTTGTCAGGATCCCTCGGGAATGGAACAGTCCGCTGGCACTAATCCAGAGCCCGCTTTGACTGTCACGGCATCCGCTCATGGTACGTGCAGTCGGTTTCTCCATCTCTCGTCTCACTGAAAATGCGAAAACTACATATATATAGGGTTGGGTAGGGATTTATATAATAGGCCCGAAGGCAACTTGTGGTGGATCTTGTTTTCGAAATCATCCTCGAGGGATCTCATCCTCGAGGGGTTATTAATCCGGAAATCTGTTCGGCTAGATGGCCCGAGTTAAGTGGGATCCAATAAAACGCCACTTAACCCGTCCTGCAAATAATAAGATAAACATACAATAGAAAGACGTAAAACAGAGTCGAGTCCTAAACGGACCTGGTAGAAGCTCCAAGCGTGTCATCGCGCCTAGGCGGCGAGCTCCTACTCCGTACCTACACATCAAAACTAAATACTAACGCCCTCTAACTACATGATGCATCAAAATCAATGAATACCACACACGACATAATAATCATCCATCATAGTCAAATAATCATGAAAGAGAATAATCCTAACTCAAACTATTCATACTATATTTTATTCTGTTTTTCTAAATTACATCATGATCACTTATCATGCTCCAACTCATTTTATCTCATTAGCTCACTTACTATTCATTTACAATTCCTCAAATCATACAATCATTACTTCATCAGTAATTAGGCATTATCATGATAAATAATCAGTCCTACCATGCTATGCTAATAATCATCAATTTAAATAATCAAATTGGAGGTAATTATACCTCTCGTCGTCGACAATCGGCGACGGCTAGGGTTTCGTCGCGCGTCTCGGAACTCAAATTCGGCGCTCATCGGCGTCCGAAGCTTGATCGGGCTCGACTGGGTGAGCCCCGTGGAAGATCCGGTGAATTTCGGCCAATTCTTGAAATTCTGGTTTTCCGTCAAGTTCTGGCAGTTTTCCGGCAAGTCCCAGCGGTTTCCCGGCAGCTTCCGGCGGTTTTCCGGCAACACTCGCCGGCGACGTCTACTAGCCGGAAAGTGGTCGTGTTGGGTACCTTTGGAACTGGCTCAGTGAGCCCGACTCATCTACGAGGTCAACAAGGTCGATGGAGGCGGCGGCTCACCGGAAAAGGCAAACCAGAGTCAGGTACGTATAATAGGTAGAACATCATATTTTCCTTGTTGGTAGCCTAGGTCAGCCTGAGCCCAGATTCGACGAACATGCACCGAGGCAACCGGGGTGAGTGAGGCACACCGATTCCTCCATCGCACTGGAGTGCAGTGATAGCCTCCTTATAAAAAGGCTACCGATGGGGTGTGTGGGGCACTGGCAGTAGAGTTGGCAGTGAGAGCTTCCCTACAAACGGGGGCAGCAATCACCTGAGTGCAGTGATAGCTACCCACAAAAAGTTACGGCCGGGGTGTGTGAGGCACTGGCACTGGAGACAGTAGTGGTAGCCTCCCCACAAAAGGGCTACGGCATAGTTTGACAATCCTAAGAAGTTGTAGCCCAGATAAGGAAAAGAATGAAAGCAGCTTAAGATCGACAGAAGTTCTATGATGATTTGAGACATAGAGAACTCGAATTCAAGGTTAATTACCTATGTTCCTTAAGGTCTCACATTGAAAAGGAAACATGAGATTTGGGAAGAAGGGAAAGTTTAGTCCTAGGTTATTGGACTATTTCTTATTTTGAAGTGGGTTGGTGAGGTAGCTTATGAGTTGGCTCTGTCTCCATATTTGTCTGCAATTCATCTAGAATTCAATATTTTCATTTTGAGGAGGTATATTTCAAATCCATCTCATATTATCAGTCATATTTTGGGGCGTGCAAGTCTAAACATCACATAGGAATTCTCCAAATCTCGGAGTCTTGAAACTAAACCCCAAGTATGCTAAATCATGTTACTTGTGCAGGTACCCAGAGTGAAGAAGAAACATGTGTTGGAGGTGCTTCTTGGTTTGTTTGTTTTGTTGGAGAAGGGCCCATGTCAAGACCAGGCACACCAACAACCTGAACAATATCAAATGTGATGTAAATGATCTATGAATGTTCTTTGATCGAGGGGAAATACCTCATGAATGTTTTTGTGTGTGGAAATAGATATTTTAGAATTTTTTCCTGGTTACAAATTGTGAATTTTACAAATTCTAAAAAATTTTCCTGCATGCTAGTTAGAGAAGAGACTTTATAACGACCTCAATTTCTAACATGGTACCCAAATCATTACCATCGTTATTTCTAATGCACATACATATCATAATAATTACCATGGAATAAACCTATTGAGCCAGATCTACAATTATATTGATATAAAACCAAAATTAAAAATGTATACTTGCATGTATAACCGGTGAGTGCGTCTAAGCAAAAATTGACAAAAATTATTATCCTAAAACATGGAAATGATAGCCTAATAAACTCCTACGTGCTGAGAATTTCATCCCATCACTCCTATGGATCTCTTTCCTATGTGGATATAAATATGTCCACTCAATACTGAACAGAATATTGAGACCTAGAACAAGGTGAGAAGTAAGAAAAATGGAGATAATACAACAATTCTACTTACAATCAACATAATTCAAAAACATGATTTATAACATAACATGGATTCCAACTTAATATTGACTCATGTACATAACTGAACATAACATCTACTTGATAAGCGAATATCAATGAACTAATTATGTAATTAAAATTACTTATGTGGCTTACTACAAGTGAGCCCTAGTAGGTTAACACTAAAGTATAATATAAGCATGTTCTCCCTACACTTTTTACATAATCTCCCTTTGTAAAATCTG
This sequence comes from Piper betle, assembly GCA_033002965.1. NCBI lineage: Eukaryota > Viridiplantae > Streptophyta > Magnoliopsida > Piperales > Piperaceae > Piper > Piper betle. Next base: position 6,099 of record JAURVB010004426.1, read on the forward strand.
TGACTCGAGTTAGGGTTTTACATTAGCGAACCATTCGGTTCAATTGTCAGTTTGGTCGAATTAGTTTCATTAACCACGTGCTAGGTCGAGGCTTGCCGTAGTTATGAGTAATGAGCGTCAAGTGTACCTAAATATATAATGATAACGTCGGAAAGATGGTGAGCAATGAGTTATCAGAATATGTAGTATATTTTCTTTATGTATTTCACTGTGGAATTATTTTTAGGCCAAATGACATATTAGGATGCGTTATAAGTTAGTTTGGGTTGGTTATTAGTTATAGAACATGTCATTGTGATGTTATGGTGTTCATTCGATATTATAAGATTTCCCCTATTTTTCTAGATTTTTTTTAGATTTATTATGAGGTAATTATTATTTTTTACTCGAGTCAAGTTTAATTCAAGAGTTTGCCACTAACACGGCAACACCATCTTCTTCCACAAAATCCCTGACCGCCTGATTGCTCCCCTAGTGTTTGTCACTGCCGCCACCATTGACACCATCCCGCTGCTGATGACGCCACCGTACCATCCAGGGAAAGCGAATGTGGTAGCCGACGCGTTAAGTCAGAAGAGCAAAGTGGACAAAAGTCAGCAGCTAGCTAGACTTTGAGCCATCTTAGCAATAGTGGTAACTATCAACCCAGTGGAGCAACTAATAGGCTTGCTGGCAAATTTGGTTGTTTCCAATGATTTAGTTGATCGTGTTAGGCTAGCACATATAGGTGATGAGGAGCTATTACTCAAAGGAAGGACCTAGAGTTCCAAGTTGGGGAGTTTGTGTACCTAAAGACATCTCCTACGAAGGGGGTGATCAGATTTAAAATATCAGGGAAGTTGAAGCCAAGATTCATAGGACAGTTTTCGATCCTGGATCGAGTTGGGAATTGTGCATATAGATCAGCATTGCCACCAAGCCTAGCTAGAATACACAATGTTTTCTATCTGTCAATGCTAAAGAAATATGTACGGGATGAAGATCATTTCATCACAAATTTTGAAGACTTAGAGCTACAATCAAATTTAACCTACGAGGAAAAGCCGATGCACATCCTGGCAAGATAAACAAAGACACTCAGGAACAAGGAATTTCCTTTGGTAAAAGTATTGTAGAAAAATCAAGGGTTAGAGGAAACTACATGGGAGATTGAACAAGAAATGGCAAGGAAATACCCTAGCGGCATAGGAGCTTTATATTGTAGTAGCATGCATGAACTGATCCCAAAGAAAAATAAATAAAGTTAATCATACTTGTTCTGTTGCTGGTTATGATATTTCGAGGACGAAATATTTCCAAGATGGGGAGATTGTAAAGACCGTAGAAAATTTTTTTAAAAAAAAATTTAATATATTCGACTCGGTCCGGAAAGGACTGAACGTGTTACATTCTTTACCCGGTTAATTCTACCTGGTTAATTATTATATTTTATTAAGTACCCTTTCTATTATTTACCCGGTTACCCAGTCAAGTGAAAAATGGGTGTTTTCACATACCCTAGCCGTCATTTTCATTTTTATAAATTTTGAATGAAGACGTAATTTTTCACATACTGGTGTAGGGGTGTCTTCCTCACCTTAGCTGCCTACTTCTCCTCTTCCTTGCCGGTGTTTCTTCCTTGCTTGGGTATCCTTCCTATCTCCCTCTTCTTCATTTTCTTGCATCCATATGTCTTTTTAATTGATAATAAGCTTAATAAACATGAGAATTAAAGTATGAAATCAACAAAAAGAAGTAAAACTGAACTAAAATTGGAATCCCGAACATGGCCGAGTAGGCTGAAACTTTGGCAAGATGGGCGGTCGTAAGAACAATTATAAGGCAGTCCCTCACACCTCAACGACCACTATTGCTGCTGGGTCAAACGGAGGGCTCGCCATGACCCTGGTTTTCCGGTGGGTGGCGGAATAGCAGCTGTCAGGGGGCGGAGTTGCAAGGGTGATGGAAGTGGCGACGTTCTACTGCAGTTGAGGGGTAAATGGCGGTTGTGCTTGATAAACATGAGAATTAAAGTCTGAAAACAACAAAAAAGAAGTAAAACTGAACTGAAATTGGAATCCCGTCCATGGCCGAGTAGCCTGAAACTTTGGCAAGATGGACGACCGTAAGAACAATTGCAAGGCAGTCCCTCACATCCCGACGAGCTCTCTTGCTGCTGGGTCGAAGGGAGGGCTCGCCACGTCCCTGGTTTTCCGGTGGGTGGCAGAATTGCAGCTGTGAGGGGGCGGAGTTGCAAGGGTGATGGAAGTGGCGATATCCTGCTGCTATTTATGCTGTAATGGAAGCTTCAGAGGGGTAAACGCCGGTTGTGCTTCGTCAACAGCATCATGGGTTCCATCACAGTAGTTCAAGCCGCCGGAATACTCCACTACAGACCACCTTCTCGCCGGAATTCATGGCAGCGACGTGCAGAAGTGGGGAGACTGACCATACTTCATGCAACGTCCAAAGGTGGCCAATCTTTCCTGTTTTGATGCCATCCCGAGGTCCTGGAACATATGAATTGGAGCAAGGTGCAAGAAAGGAGGGGTCTTGAGGCTGGGAAAAGAAGAACAGGCCAGGAGTTGGGTGCTATGGTGCAGCACATGCTCGCCTTGGATAGCTGCTGAAAAATGTGGACGTTAGGCTTCATCTTTGGCAACTTTAATTCGTTGTTGATGCCTGATTAGGATGTTTAGATGATTGTTCAATTAGGTTGTATGGGGAAGAAGAAGAAGGGCTTGATCTGAGTTGTACCAAGGACGAAGCTGGAAGAAGAGAAGGGCCGACGGGAAGAAGAAGTTCACAGTGGCAAATATATAAATACTGGTTGACTCGATACCGACTCGAGTTAAAAATAATACGAACTCGTAATAAATATTTAAAAAATAATTATTCTAATGGGTTATAGGTTAAAGATGATAAACTAACTATTTATTGGACGAAATCGACCTGGACATAAGTAATAAAAATACAGTAATGATAAACGGTCGATAATTAATCGGTACTCAACAAGCGATTACATTAAATCGAATAGTGATTAGTAATTAATAAAATAAAGATTTTACCTTTGGTATATTAAATTTAATATTAGGTAATCAAAGTGATTATTTTAATATAACACCCCGTTTCGGCTCACACATGAACCGACCCGAAAATGTCACTGGCGACCGAACCGTTCGCTAATAAACTGGGTTTGCTTAAGCCGACCCGGATCTGCCCTCGGCGTCTCAAGACGGAGATGCAAACATGAAGTGCATGGATGGGATGTGTGGGTTCTACCGTAGTCCTACATGCATGCTATGATGTGCAAGCAAAACAAAACCATGCAACAAGCAAGAAATTTAAATGAAAATTCCTTAGTTTTTTACGAAAAAAACAGACAGAATCTCCCCTAAAAGTGCAATAGGGGCCAACCAATCCACAACAAGAGTATATAAATATTTTATCAAAATACGATAAAATGTAATAATCTACGGTGGAATTCATCATTATCTCATTTGTTTTCATCTAAGCCGAGTCTGAACTCCAAGCCTCCCTACTCATTCACAATTATCTGCTCGCCACATAAGAAGCACTTTATGAAGACAAAAACATTTTAATTATCATTCACATAGCATTAACACACCATCAATATACATTACACGCGACAGGTACATGTGTGTGCGGTTCTGTGTTGCTCCTCCGCAGTCCCGACAGCTTTCATCCCTTGCATTTCTCACCTACATATATATAGAAAAACTGTAAGTAACGAGTGTTACTAGCCCAGAAAATAACTAATGTCAATCTAGCATAGAGAGCAAACTCTCATGTTGAATCAAAACCATATACTTCTTCTGGAACTCTCATCAGGGCATATATGGGAGCCATCGCCATCGGGTCGACAGCGTCCCCCTTTCTTTCTCATTCTCATACCTTGGTCATTTCTCTATCGCTTCTCGCATCAAATCTCATTCCTTTCCGCCCTGTACACCTTCCATATTACTCCTGGCTTTGAGCACGAAGGCCGAGCACTCTCAGGGAGTCGCCTTTAGTACCCTTGGAACCACAAGTCTAGACATGAGTCGCCGTGTATGTAGAGCTAGTACAGATGCATGCTTTAGTTGTGGCCAGCTAGGACATCGGGCTAAGGCTTGTCCAATGGCTCAATGCCAACAGCCTGCCCTTCCAGCACCAACGCAATAATTAGCTCTCCCAGCACCCCCACTGCAGCAATAATAGAGAGGCCACTAGGGCCAAGGTCATGGGCAAAGAGGCAGATCTCACAACCCACAGAGACACCAGCAGAGGGGCCAGGGTCAGAAAGGTATGATGACTGCAGTGGTAGGACAGGCAAGACAACAGACGGGCCTGCATATGTGGCACCACCAGCATTGCCTGCCGCCCCAGCCCAACAGCACTCATGGACCTAATGAACCGAGTGTTCAGTCCTTTTTTGGATCAATTTGTGATTGTCTTTGTAGATGACATGTTGGTGTATTCCTCATCGAGAGAAGAACATGAGTAGCATCTCCGTATGGTGCTACAAACCCTAAGGAGCACAGATTGTATGCAGAGTTTGGGAAGTGTGACTTTTGGCTTTCAGAGGTCAACTTCTTACGGCATATTATATCAGCAGCAGGGATTTCAATGGATCCAGTGAAGATAGAGGCAATTATATAGTGGGGAGAACTAAGAACACCTTCTAAGATATGGAGTTTCCATGGTCTAGCAGGGTATTACCGTCGTTCCATACAGAGTTTTTCCTCCATAGCAGCTCCCCTCACACAACTGACTAGGAAGGATAAATACTTTGTATAGACTGACGGTGTGAGCAGAGTTTTAGGAGGCTGAAGGAGAGATTGACTTCAATGCCGGTTCTCCATTACCAAAGGGGCATGATGACTTTGTCATCTACACAGATGCCTGAAGAATTGGCCTTGGTTTATTTTTGATGCAGAGAGATAAGGTTATCGCATATGCATCTCGTCAGCTAAAGGTGCATGAGTGTAACTACCCTACTCACGATTTGGAACTTGCAGCAGTGGTTTTTCCCTAAGAATATGGAAACATTACCTCTATGGGACTTCCTTTCGACTTTTAACTGATCACAAAAGTCTAATGTATATCTTCACACAGAAGGATTTGAACAGCTGCAGAGGAGATGGTTGGAATTGTTGTCTGATTATGAGATTGATATCTCATATCATGAGGGCAAGGCGAATGTAGTAGCAGACGCCTTGAGTAGGAGTCCAGTTCGAGACTTAGTGGGGATGGCAGTAGTTTCAATGACTCCAATTGATACATGCCAGAGGTAGTTAGTTGGAATGATTGCTAGACTTTCGATTCAGCCGAGTATTTTTTAACAAATTAGAGCTGCACAGAATGAGGATAAACAATTGGCTCAGTGGTTAGAGCAGGGAGTTCAAAGAGATTTGGTCAGGGATGCAGATGGACTGTTGAGATTGAGAGGACGTCTTTTCGTTCCGGACATCATTGAGTATCCTAGACTTCGTAGGACCATTCTTCACAACGCCCACACCTCGAGGTGCACAATGTATCCGGGTGGAGTGAAGATGTATACGATGATTGATGATCCTATTGGTGGCCAAGATTGAAGAGAGAGGTTTTTGACACGGTAGCTAGGTGTTTAGTCTATCAACAGGTGAAGGCTGAACACATGCACCCCGGTGGGACCTTACAGCCACTGAAGACCCCAGAGTGGAAGTGGGAGAGTATAGCTTATGATTTTGTAGTCGGTCTGCCTTAAGAATCACCAGCAGAGTGATGCAGTATGGGTAATAGTGGATCGACTAACGAAGTCTATGCATTTTATCCCTATTAGAATGGATTACCCATTATCAATGTTGGCGACCTTGTACTGGGATGAGATAGTACCACTGCATGGAATCCCATTGGAGATCATCTCAGACAGAGACCCACGGTTTACATGCCATTTCTAGAGAGCTTTTCAAGTGGCCATGGGCACAGAGTCGAAGTTCAACGCCGCTTTTCACCCTCAGACAGATGGGCAGCCCGAAAGAAGTATTTAGATTCTTGAGGATTTGCTTAGGGCTTATATGTTAGATTTTGAGACGACTGGGCAAAACATTTGCCTTTGGTGGAATTTGCTTACAACAACAGTTACCAGGCTAGTATTGGGATGGCACCATTTGAAGCGCTATATGGTAGGCCGTGCAGATCCCCAGTGTGTAAGGTACAGGGCAGTGAGCCGATGATAGTTGGACTAGAGATGGTTCAGCAGATTCAACGGAGTGTGACCATTTACTAACCATCTAATCTATGTATTCTAGTTGTGGCCCATGGATATACTATCATGCAATCTGCACAGTCTGACCATATGACCATCCCATCTGGAGGTCATACTGTCATATTCTCCAATTCTATCAATGTGCATCCCTATAAGACTGTCACTAACAATGTCTGATGGGGTCATCTTCCAATATACGTCTGACCCAAGGGTGTCAGGTCAAAACAATAATTGCCGAGGGTTGGGTGAAGTCCTGTCGAGTGAGGGTCGAGAGGCACGGTCGTGGGGTTTGCATGTCCACGACCGGCAAGTAGTCTACGGTGTAGACACTTGTATATCCTGTATTCATACTAGTGGAATAGAGGTTTGGTCGAGTTCCTGTAATTCTTGTGGTGTATGCGTCGTGTTTGGCCATCGGGGTTAGACCTGTGATTCCGAGGTCTACTGGTACCGAGATGGGTGATCGGTACGTGGGACGCGTAGTCACTGCAGCTTGGTGATTGGTGTGTGTTCGGTACAATCGCTGGTAGCCTGATACCGGTACTAGTGGCGCTTGTAGCTGGGCGCGGTACCGGGACTGGGTTCGTGCGGTATTCGCAAGTGTGTGGTCCGAGGCCGCTGTGCACCACAGCACATTGGTGGGTGCGGAGGTGGTGTTGGCTGGTGTTTCCAGGGAGGGAAACACGCCGCACGGAGGCAGTTAGGGCGAAAAATTTAAACCCTAAGTTGACCCCTGTGACAGAGGTATCAGAGCTCGGAGTTCGGTAGGAGCCGAAGGTCTTGTGAAGCACGTCTCTACTTTCAGAGGAAAGTCTCCACACTTTGCCAGTAAGTAGGTACCAAGAGATGGACACACAGGAGCGTGTGACGCGGCTGGAAGTGCTGGTGGGAGGACCTACCAGTAGTGACGATGGGCGAACCATCTTCGAGCAGCTACAGTCCTTAACAGAAGGGATGAAGGACTTGAGTTCTCGGGTGAGCGACATACCCGGGACCAGCCGTAGCAAGGATGAAGCAACGGCGGGACTGTTGGAGGAGTTCCGGGATATCATAGAGGCTTTACACACTGACGTTGTTCTGTTAAAGCAGGTTGTCGCCAGATATCCTCAACCAGGTTTGGTTGACCGTGCAGCCGAAGAAAGCTCGGTTCCAGGAAGGCTCAAGGTGCCGGAGCCAAAGAAGTTCGAGGGAGCTAGGTCAGCCAAGGACCTAGGGAACTTCATCTGGGACATGGAAGAGTACTTCGTTGCTGCGAACATACCTGAAGAGCGCCAGGTTTCTTTGGCCAGCATGTATCTATCGGGGGATGCCAAATGGTGGTATCGTACTCGCACCGAGGAGGATCGGAGTGCTGGTCGACCCCGAACGGAGACCTGGAATTCCTTAAAAGAGGAGCTTCGGGAGCAGTTCTTGCCATCTAACACTACCTGGGTGGCAAGGGACCGACTCAAGCAGTTGAGACAGTCCGGAACAGTGAGGGAGTATGTCATGGAGTTTAGCTCGTGTCTCCTCGACATCAGAAACATGTCGGAGGAAGATAAGTTATTTAACTTTATCTCTGGTTTGCAGCCTTGGGCTCAGGTGGAGTTGAGGCAGCAGAAAGTCCAGGATTTGCCTGCAGCTTTGGTGGCAGCCGACGCCTTGGTGGACTTGCAGCCGCAGACGGGTGTCAAGGAGGATACCCAGGGCAAGATGATCATGGGCGGCCGAGGCAGCCAACGGGAGGGCAGAAGGCCATTCCGGCCAAAGAGGGGGCCAGACATTGCGTCGGGCAGCAGGGATCGTGGGCCGGGTGTTCCAGCATCCGGGTGCTTTCTGTGTGGGGGTCCGCATCGGGCAAAGCAGTGTCCGAACCGAGGCAAGGTGAATGCCTTGGTGGCGGATGCAGACCAGGACCGGGAGGAGGAGCCTCTTGCCCGAGCATCTACCCTTCAGATACTCGGGGTGTTGCGAGCTGAACGCTCAGCTTCGGAAGGAGCTGGCCTGATATACGTTCCATGTGTAGTGAACGGGAGAGCAGTTTCAGCCTTAGTAGACACTGGTGCTACGCACAACTTTGTTTCCAATGGGATGGCGTTGGAACTAGGGTTGAAGACTGGGATCGTGACCAGCAAGGTGAAGGCGGTGAACTCACAGGCGAGACAGGTGCAAGGTATAGCCAGAAATGTCGGAATTTGCTTGGGGGAGTATGAAGGGCGAGTTGATTTGATGGTCATCGAACTCGATGATTTTGATCTGATACTCGGGAATCCTTTCATGCGTTCTGCTGGTGTGGGAGTGTTTCCACAGCTGGAAGGTATACTGATCGCGAATGAAGCGGGTGCATGTTTTGTTCGTGGGCAGAGAGGATCTTCCGGGGTCAAGTGCAGCACTGTCAGGGAGAAGCATCTGTCGGCAATGCAGGTGACTCGAGAGTGCACGGGGGACTTGACTGGCCTTGCAGGAGTGGTGATGATCCAACCGGACCAGGTGGTGAGGGTACCGGATTTGCTGGTAGATGCTGAGTCTACCGAGTTGCCAATGGGGTCTTCCGAGAGGACGATCGTTCACCAGATCGAGTTGGTGCCAGGGTGGGTACCAGCGCCGGCGCACTAGAGTGTGGTGCCGGACGAACTCACACAGATCCAGATGTGGTTCCTGGATGGGGGAAAATTCAGCCGTCATGCACCATGGGTTACAGGAGGTGACCGTGTGGAAGAAGTACCCAGTTCCTTGGAGTTGGACCTGACGTCGGGAAGTGATGGGTGGATCACG
>JAURVB010004429.1:0-139172 GCA_033002965.1 Piper betle
AAATAACGGTCGACCCAACCGGTTTAAATATAAAACCCTAACTCGAATCGTGGGTTTTACACAAATAATGAAAAAATTAAAAACGAAAAGAGCACAATTTTACATTTACAAGGTTCATATGTACTCAAATATTATTAAATACAAGCTTCCATCTCTTTTAGATCTTGTGAAATGCGTTTGCAATGCACAATAGTAATCTTTGGACGGACTGCACATAATCTTTAAGCTTATAATTAATATCTCAAAGTAAAGAGGCTTACACTTCATATATATATATACTGAGCACAAATGTCGAGCATGGCATGACTTTATATTAGATTGGTTGAATCTCCTATTTTTCACTAACCCGTGACTTTTTTATTTTGTATAAATTAATTTTATTAATAAGAGTAAATGGATGTGGAGTGGCTATAAGGGGATATCGGTTTGGCAATGATTGCCGAGAATTTGAGATCAGTTAAATCCACATTGTAATTTAACCTCACTTGCTGATTACTTCGCTATAATACATCAGACCTAACCATGCGAAAATCATAAACCTCAGACATAATAATGAAGTATCTCGTCTATGCTCTAATTTGGAGCCATTCAAGTCTGGCATGCCAACTTCCAGGTTGCGGCCATGACCAACTAGTAGTGTCTTTCTTTAATATTAGAGGAAAAGTTATTAATAAGAAGACCATAATAAATAAATATTTTCCCACGCGACGCCACAATCTTAATCCCACGAGCTACGGGTGGAAGTTTAAAAGCAAAAAAATTGAGGTGATGACTTCGTACTTATCCACTGATCTAGCGTCAATGATCTATAAATACCTCTCCCTTCGCCATCTTTCTTTCACAATAAAATATCCTTTACCATTTTTCCACAAGTACTAGTATAGAAAATGGCTTCTGCTGCTTCTGCTGCTTCTGCTCTTCGTTTTCTCTTTCTTCTCTCCTTCCATGCCTTCTTTTCCATGGCTAGCGATGAACTCGGTTTTCACTCTTTTGTACTAATGGTATGACATTATATACGTATATATAATATGGCCACCATAAGTTTAGGAGCTGCGTATTTGTAATACATAGAAGATTGTACTATTCGCCTTGATTCCCAGTTAGAAGAGGATTAATTAATATTCCATCTATTGCAAGTCAACTAATCGAAGTCTAGGAAAAGTTGTTAGGGTGGTTGACCACGAATAGGCGCCTGATCAACTTATATCGAAGGAGACGTCGATCTGTTTATAGATAATTGTGACCGAGATGGTCGGTAGTTTCCAAAGTCAAAACATTATTCCAAAGTATGGCCTACCAAACACTTGTGTTGGAATTACTTTTATACTCATTCTATGGTTTGCAGATATATATAGTTACTGCAACTATATAGTAAATTTCAAATGAATTAGAGTCATGAATTTTTTGTCTTGAAAATGACAAGCAGTGGCCGGGTTCATACTGCAAGAAGAGCAGTGCAGGTTGCTGCCTACCCAAGAATGGCCAGCCGGAGCTTGACTTCTTCGTTGAGGGCCTCTTCCCCTACTCCAAGGATGCCACTCCACTCACCAATTGCAATGAAAGCCCTTTCAATCTTGGCCAGGTTTTAACAAGCTCAGAGTACAACATTATTCACACGATGAAATGGTTTGCTAAGCTGGGACTAATTATTTAGAAATTTACATTACATGTATTACAGATATCGGACATTGAAGAGGACTTGACAAGATACTGGTCCAACATAAAATGCCCCAGCAGCGAGGGAAAGCTACTGTGGGAGAACTTGTGGAACACCTACGGTGTCTGCACTGGTCTTAGCCAGAAAGACTACTTCAAGAAGGCTTTGGCTCTTAGATCTAAGATTGGTCTCCTTTCCCTACTTGAGAAAAATGGTAAGTTTTCAATCTTTCCATAGTACAAGTAGAAGTCCTTGTATACATTGCTAACTTGTTGACAAATCTCACAGCACTTATTCAATAACTTGACAAATTTTGTAGGTATCATCTCCACAGACTATGCAGACTATAGCTTCTCTGAGTTGAAGAAAGTTGTAACCTCAGGAATTGGTGCTAATGCTGCAATTGAATGTAGCAAGAATGCATGGGAAGAATCCATTGTGTACAAGGTTTACATGTGCGTGGACAAGGAAGTAGAAGCTATCATACCCTGCCCAGTTCTTCCAGATGAAACTTCCTGTGCTTCACGGGTTGTTCTTGGTGCCTTCACCTATGACATGCTTAAGAATGAAACTGCCGCCTCCACCAACCCTATTAAAATGCGATTTCACCCATGGTAATATATCTGTGTGAGTGTGTGTGTGAAAGGGTAAATTAAGCTATTATAAGTGCAGTTGTTCATGGTAGGTTGAGTTAAGGACTGGCTTCCACTTTCCAATATACAGCTCGGTACTAATAGGCGTAAGTTGCAGTGGGAATTGGTTTTGAAGTGTTATGTTCGAACTCCGACGGTGAACTTTGTTTTCAATGGTGTGGAATAAAAATGTACTCGGTGTATCAGCTAAATTTGATCTTTGAGATTGAGAATGCGTGAAGTCTCGTTTTACGACAACTTACAAGTGTGTCAAGAGAATGTTATTTCACATATTTGTTATCGCACTTAATTTGGCACTCCTACATAATTTTTCGGAAATCCATATACATGTACACAATGCCAAAAAAACGTGGTAGCTCCACAATTGTTTTTTTCCACGTTTGTTATTTCTATGGTCGAAAATAATGAGCAACTACGCGGTTGAGACTTTTCCTTGTAATTACGTAATTCATTTATTGTGCCGAATTCGAGCATCCTGCTGGCACGAACTGATACAGTTGAAATATGAACTATAGTATACAAATCTGCGAATGACGTTCTTGACCGACAAATGGCGTATATAACTGTCTCAACCACAGGTTTGCTGAGGTAATTATCGCTAAAAGGGGGTATTTACATGGTACAAATTAATACTAATGATCAATATCAATCCGAAGCGTAAAACTACCTCAGTAAGTGAAATGCAAGGGTGTTATCATCATGATAACATCAGGTTTCAAGAACCGGCTTTTCATGGATGTGGATCAAGTAAAATTCTGGGCAGTACTTGGTACCTGGGGGCACCGGCCTGACCATTCCCTAGTTCTCCTTAGCTCTTGGGCGCGTGAAAGGACAACATTCTTTTGAACCGTTTTTGCATTAAAATTGGGTGGCTAATCTGCCCCGGCCATCGAGGCAATCACAATCGCTCTCTCTCTCTCATTGTCTCCAAGCTCGACGAATCTTCGAGAGCTTCAATATTAACCGTGATATCTTTGTAAGATCAATTCATTAGCCAGATCCTGCAAAGCACATATTGTACGTTCTTAAAGATATTTAAGGTTAACCATGACAAGTGTGGAAGGTATCTACCACTAGAACATGGCATCTACCATTTGAGAGTATCTTTCTCGATCGAGAAGGATATGTTCATTGGCCTCTGGTGAAAGGGATGTCGATACAGCTTTTGCAGCAGGTGAGATGTGGTGAATGGTAAAGAAAAAGTTCCCCCATAAAAGCAGTGACCTTCACTGGATATGCTATTCTCAAGTTCAGCATATGCGGTATTATGGTCGAGATATAAGTGTTTCTTGGTGGATCACTGGTGGTCAAGGGAAGAGAAGTAAATCACAGGGCAGATCTCTATTGGCAGGCAAAATAGTGCAGCAATGACACATTTGCCGAGCAATTTGTGGTGTTGTATACATATAATATAGACGGTTAATTATCCTGCCAAAGGAGATTTGCCCTGCCATTCATCTTCTCATATTACTGCTAGAGATATTTCATTTCTTGATGTTTAATTTATTTATCATGAGTGTGCTGCTGGCAATATTTTGTTTCTTGTGATCCACTGGAAGATGCATTGTGATTGATGAATTATGGTGAGCACTGAGGAGTTTAGTAGTGCAGGTATATATACTTGGCTTTTAACGTATTAGGAGTCATGAAATCTTGCTTGACCATGTTGTAACTAAGTCCTGTTTTACGTTGATATTATTAACTTCTTTAGTAGCTAGCTGTCGAGAATTAGTTTGCTCCTCCATATAATTAGTTCAACCACCGAGATGTATACTTGTGTGAATGTGATTGAATGGTGGAATGGAAGTGATTCCTTCGGTTACTAAGCACTAAGCTGGCTAAACTCGGAGGATTTAAAGAGATATGGTAAGACTCCTTTAAGACAAACTTTAAAAATTACATGCATGCAAAAGCAGGCAGCAAAAAATTAGGTCTTCTAACCAAAGGCTACGTACAATCTTTAGTTCAATACCACCATGAAGATTATAATATTCTTGACTAGCCTAAGAAGAGATCGTCAATGTTTGTTCAAAATCGCTTAATACACTTAATTAAACAGCAATTCTAGCCTAAGAAGAACATGCAAAGGATTGGGAGAACCTGAAAACACCTTGTGTTCGAACGCTCTGGTGAACAAGGCAAACTATTTTTGAATATCCGATCAATGCGAGCTTCATGATCAAGTTAGATTATATCCATTGAAAGCCGCAGCTGATGATGTTATATAAAAAGGACGCTAGCAGAAAAATGGTGAGTTATGCGAAGGTTAGGGTTTGATTATTATATTAAACATGTATATTTGAATATCAAAACAAGAAGGCATTCGGTCTAGTGGTATGATTCTCTTTGGGTGCGGGTGGTCAAGAGTTTCGATTCTCGGAATGCCCCCTTCAGTTATCATTTTTTACTTTGTTGATATAATTAAGGAATCCTTAGTCAAAAGCTCAAAACATAAACATGAACAGATCATGAGGAAAGTAGATCTGGCCCGAATTTGACTTGGTTATTTGCATTTTAATGACAGTCACCTCCCTTTAAGAAATCAACAAAATTAGACATTCAAATGCATTCGCCTTGATTGATTATTAGCAAATGTTGTCAGAACCAAAGAACTGCAGCTGATCAATTTTGAATAAAGAAATTATCATTTGCATAGCCAAGTTTCAGAGCTATTGATTAGAAAAATTTCTCCCCATGTGAACCTAAGTTTGCAAGAGGTGTGCCTTCTAATGGCAAACAAGAAAAGAACTTAGAAAGCGAATGCAGGCCAATAAGAGCAGAATCACAACCCAAGTTCATTAGTTCTTCGGAATAAGAACTGTATATTTATGAACTTCATGAGGGAAAAAATAACAGAGCTGGATATATACAAGATAAACAACGATATAAACAGGGCATTTAGTCTAGTGGTATGATTTTCGCTCGGGGAAGAGAGGTCTGCGGTCAATTCTCAGAATGCCCCTCTCTTTTCTTCGTCAGTGCGTAAGAATAGAGAGATACTTGTTTATTCATCATAGAAATGTATTGTAATATGCTTCTTTTAGTTGCTTTCAAATTTTTAGTGTTTTGAGAGGAGTTCTTGGTGTTTCTCTTTAGCATCTTGTTTAGTTGGTACTGCTTTCATAAAACTGAAAAAAAGTTCGGGTTACATGTGTTTTTCCTCATTGGTTTCAGCTACAACGGAGTATCTTAATAATCCCAGAGCGGGATCAAAGAAAAGAATGGAGAGGATTCTTGAGATTATATGCCGTACTATATCGCCACCAGATTCACATATAAAGACGAGATTAAATGAGATTTGAGCCCGACGATTTTAACTAAGCCGGCAAATATGGGAATAGATTATCCTTCTCAGAACAAAAGGTCTATAGAATACATACATTAAGGATGTAAACCAAAAATAATACAACTAAATATCAAACCTGAGGACAATCTTGTGGATCATAATACTCCAAAGTTTCAAATTTTGGGCTTTCAAAGCTAATTGGTTGAGATAGAAGCAAGGTGATGACTTCGGTGGGAGGAACACTTGGGTCTCTGGCTCCTGAATTGTGGAAACAAAGATCACTAAGAAGGTTGATGTCTACAATTTTAAAATTATTTTTAGCGGAACTTGTATGTGCTCGCAAAGTGCTGGATTATTCTCAGCCAGAGGAAGATGCAAATGTCATAGATTTACATGAAAAGAAAAGCAGAAGGTCGATTAAATGACCTACTGAACTGCCCATAAACACGGATGAACAAAGGCAGCTCTAAAAATGATAAAAGGATGCAGCACGGTGCTTACATGGTGAATCAACAAGAAGAACCCCCACATCACTGGTGATAAATCATCTTGTAAGGGTTGGTTAATTTGGATGATGATAATGTGAGCCACGGGCAGCTGACATAAAACGATACTATGCGACCAAGAGAGCCTTACTTTTCCGTATCTGTTCCCCAAGCATCCGTTCTTTGCGGGCAAAGGTGACGATTACTTTTTACACGAAAGCAATACAGAGTAGAAACTAGTGGCAACTGCTGATTCTAAATACAATTTCGTCAACATATCAGATATCACACCTTAATCCTATCTGAAATTGAATCAACTGAATTGTTCTACGCAATAAAGCATCATACATTCTGCATCTCGTTTTTATCTAGCTTCGCAACAAAGTGAAGATAATATTCTGCTTACATAAGGGAGATAAAAAAGAGCAACGGCAAGCACATTTCCTAAACCTAATACTAGCTTAAATCTCACCTTGAGCAGCACCCAACTCTCTTAAGTGCTGACACATCATCCTTGACATTTATCCTCTCTCCTTTACTTGGCAAAGCTGCAGCTACTCCCTCGTCCCCAGCTTCCACAGCTTTCTTACTCACAATACGATAAATTTGTGTCAACACTTCAGCAAAAGCATTATCTACATTAGTAGCTTCTAATGCAGATGTTTCCATGAAATATAATGATTCTTTCTCAGCAAATGATGTTCCGTCTTCAGTAGAAACAGCCACTAGATGGCGGAGATCAGATTTGTTTCCAATGAGCATAACGACAACATTGGGGTCTGTGTGATCCCTTAGTTCCTTCAACCACCTTTCCACATTTTCAAAGGTGGATCGGCGAGTGACATCATAGACAAGTAGTGCACCAACTGCTCCCCGATAGTACGCGCTAGTAATGGCACGGTACCTGCAATGCAGACGTTCGATTTGGTATAAGAAACATCACAGCAGAAACAAAACTTTATTCCAATCTTGTTCAAAAAATAGCATATTTGTTGAACTGGTAGAGCAAGGACAAGAAAAACACGGAGGTAAGCAAGTAGAATACAAAAATTGGGAGAAAAAATTTTGTATAAAATTGAACATCATTTTTTATATTTCTGATTGCAGTCTTGCCATAAGTTTGCACAACCCATCAGAAACTCCCAATATTATGCATTTTACTACTTTGAAAACTAAAGCATGCCACTACCTTGCAGTGTGGTGTTCATGAAATTAGAAAGTTACACACCTAAGAATTCAAGATCTCTTCTGGAACAATAACATAAATTTTCCTATCTTCAAGTGAAACGGATGAACGTAATTCGTATTTTCCAGTCAACCTCCTAGAGATTTTAGTGGATCCTATGAAGCGAATAAACTTCTGCTGCCAACAAACAACCAAGCAGACACAAGCTACTAACATGTTTAAAAATAAAATAAATATGTCCAACAAAAACGTCACAAACCCTTTTAAGGAGGTTAAAACTCCACCACATACAGTACCTTCAAATGAAAATTCATTTTGAGATAAAAATCTTCTGAAAATAAACTAGACTCAAATAAAAAAGCTTCCAAATATACTCCTGCATCACAAGTTCACATCATCACAAATAAAAGAAGAAGCAAAAATTACACGATGACATAAAAGAATGACAGACATTGAAAATTGAACGCCTGAGATCACTTAAAGACTTAAATGAATCTACCCCTAATCACATCACAATATTGAATAAAAGCCACCGTCCAATTTAAGTTAATGCAATTATAACACAAAAAGGTAAAGGGATCCAACTCAGATCTGGGGAAAGAAACAACTCCAACAAAATTGATTGTTTTTGTGTTTGGCCCTCTCCAACATACCTAACCAACTTTAACCAATCCACATAAAACAAACTCATCCCACTCTTACGAGCACTCCAGCCAAATCAGAAATTGTCACAAACACCTAATATGCCATAGCCATAACACCTAATACAGATCACCAACACATCAGGAGTAAAAATTAGTCCCCGCCATTAACATCTTTCGGATTAATACGGCCATCTCTGACACACCTAGCCAAATTTATTAAACCAATCCACCACAAATAAACTTCACAGTTAACAACACTCATACGAACACTCAAGCCAACATCAGAAATCGTCAGGAATACCATACCCTTAAACGCATGATGCCGATCACAAACACATCTTGGCTCATTATGGTCATCTCCGACACAACTAACCAAACCAAGCAAACCAAATACTCTATTAATAAACTTCACACCACTCAGTAATTTTCACAAACACCTGATGTGCCAGTACCAAAACACATAACCAATACGACAATACCAAAAATAAATAAAAAATCAAAAACACCAGAAAGTGTGTCAAAGAAACAACCTTTCCTGCCCAGCAGTGTCCCAAATCTGAGCCTTGACGACCTTCCCATCAACATTCAAGCTCCGGGTGGCGAACTCCACCCCAATCGTCGACTTCGACTCAAGGCTAAACTCGTTGCGTGTGAACCTGGACAGCAAATTCGACTTCCCCACACCCGAATCACCGATCAAAACAAGCTTGAACAGATAATCGTAGTCATCCTCCGCTCTGTACCCCGCCATCAAGTTCCCGCACCGTTCTCGGCCAAATCAAGCTCAAAAAATCAGGAAAAATTGCAGGAGCGGTAGGATGGTATCAATAACAAGAAAAGGGGTCGATTTCGTATCGAAGAAGGTTGGGGCTGGCGAATTTGGTACTCGGGTGGGGGAGGGGTTGGCCTTGAAGGCTGGCCGATTCGGGGTGAGGTGTGAAGTTACGAAAAGGGCAGGGAGTTTTGGAGGTTTTTGACTTTTTGTGAATAAATTGAGGGTTATTTAGGTAATTCAAGGTTTTATTTTGTGGGGCCGTCGAAATTGGGGGAAATGGGAATGTCGGAGGCTTGGAACTTTTCCGAAATTAGGAGTAAAGACTAGAAATCATATTTGCTGGTTTTTTTCTTTTTCCTGACAAGTAGACTTTTTTTTTAGCCAAAGAACGAGTAAAAATATTGGTTTCTGCATAAATATGTAATTTATTGTTTTTTATTTTGAGAAAAAAACTATATGACGTGAAAATTATAAACAAGGGGTCTTTTCCATTGGAATTTAATCATTTGTCAAATAAACACAAATTTTTCAGAACTAAATTTTTGTAATAATTGTTTTTCTATATAGGAAAATATATTATATTTTCAAGAATTTTTATGGCATAAAAACTTAAATATTTAAACAAAACATTAATATTTTGCTTGACGTCTCTATTTTTAGTACTTGAATTCTTTAAGACCCATTTTCAAATATAATTAATTTTTATTACCTAATATTAGAGACTTAAACCCTTCAATATTATTGTTAGAAATCCAATATAAGTGAACTTGACTGATAATATTTTTCGCTAATTTACTCGGACCCTACAGCATGCTAGATGATGTCATATACAATTAATCTTTCTTGATAATTATTTACAATATCATTAGCAAAATTAATTGGTTTAATAGATAATATATTGATCTTTTTAATTACTATTAAAATTTATTGGCCGAAAATTTCTTTTCACACTATAAAAATTTTTTTAGGTCCAATTGAGTTCATAATTAGTCATTTTCTAAACTTTGTAGTCATTTCCCCACCTTTATAATTTTTTTAGTAACTTTAATGTATTTATGTCACCAATGGGAAAAAAAATTTTCATTGAAATTTTGCACCGAAATTTTCGGCGACAAATTTACCACCATTTCATCATCTAAAAATTGTGACAAAAATATTTATCATTGAAAAACCACAAATTATACTTGGCACAAAAGTTTATTACCATTTTGTTACTAAGTGGTTAATTATTTTTCATTGAATTACCACTGAAATTTCACGGTAAAAAACATAAGCCATTAAAATTAAATCACCAAAATTTTAATGGTATATTTTTTAAAATTTGTCATCAAATTATTACCGAAATTTTGATGTCAAAAATATTTTGCTACCATTTTAACATCAAAATTGTTTATGTCAAAATAGAAGTCACTAAAATTTAGCCACAAAAATTTAATGGTGTATTTTTATGAAATTGTCATCAAAATTTCATTTCAAAATTGCTTTAATATTTTGATACTGAAATTTTGGTATAAAAAATTTAGCTACCAAAAATTTAGTAGTGAAAATTTTTAAACTTATCGTCCACTTGTCACCAAAATTTTAGCGTGAGAATTGGGTTATCAGGGTTTTAAAACCGAAATTTTATGCCAAGTTTAAAATTTTTTAAAAAAATTAATAACGCGAATTTTGACGCCATTAAATGGTCACACGTCCGGGCGCGTGTGATGGCCTGGCATCATGTACACGCGCCCACGCGGCCTGGCCGCGTGTTTCTGACAAAGGGCCGCGCCCCCCTCCACGGTGGGCCCCACTGTGGCCGATCGCCGCCGACCCAAGTGACCACGGTCCCCACGGGCGCCGCTCAACCTTCCAAGGCCACTCGGTCCGTCTCGTTGCCGACCACCGCCCGCACCCAGTCGCCCGGCCGATGCGGCCCCCAGTCGCCCCGGCCCACTCGCGCAGCCAACGCCACCCTCACCCACACGGCCACTGCTGCCCTTCCACCTGCGTGGCCACCTCCACCCACAATCACGTAGCGGACGCCCCCACCTGCGTGGCCAACGCCGCCCACTTCTGTGCCACCGCGGTCCCTGCCGCCGCGTGGGCATTGCGCGCCAACGTGCATGCTAGCGCACACGCCCACTTCTTTTTATTTTTTATTTTCAAAATTTGTCACCTATTTGCCGACAAACTTCGTTGACAAATTCTAACCATGGATGATACATGCGTCATTTTTTGTGACAATCCATTACCATTAAAAATTAGGTCTTTTGACACTCGTCGGTGACAAAAAAACCTGTTTTCTATTAGTGTGTATGTTTTCACCAAAATGCCCTAGGTAAGCTAGCTTACCATACGATTAATGTGTTTGTCGCCACTATGACATGCTTCAACTTTGTTAGTTAAAATTCTAAATTGTTCGTACTATGAGAATGCACAACAAAGAAAACCAATGACAAAGATAATCACTCTAGATACATGCCGATCCATTAAATCAGATCAAACCTGCAGATTGCTTGCTTGTATTAGTTCAATATTAGAGACTCGATCGGTCCAACTGCCTGTACGTTATAAGAACCACCGACGTTTCTCAGTGTCATCCCTGCGTTGCACCACGCCCATCGCCGACCACATGAATCCACCGTGCATGGGAACGCAGATTGAGCAGTTGTCGAGTCCATCCAATCTCTTTGCCAATGAAGGCAGGAGAAATCTTGCGCAGAAAGAACCGATGCTTGAGGAACTGAAACACAAATTACGTTGTCTTAGAATTCCAGGAACAACTCTTTGATGCCAAAAGGCACCAATGATCTGTTCCATCGTCTAATTCGACCAACCCTAGAAGAGCGGTTAGCACCATGGACATGGATGGTCTTTCAATGTAGTCACCATGCGAGAACCATAATGCCCTCTTCATCTGAAAGAGGCCTTTTGTTCAGCTTTACCGTTGGACAACTCTTGCCAAGCAGGCCAATCAATTGATCTGCTGGTCCTCATCTTTCCAGTAATTCTATCACAAAGACATTCTCTTCGGGCAGGGAGAAATCTACCACTCTCCTACCAGTTAACATTTGCACTATCATAGTCTAATAAGCCTGTTCATCAACAGATTGCCCTACTCAACAAAAACTGCCTCTGAACAGACACAACCAACCAGAAGTAATTAAAAGATACAAAACTTTTTATAAAATATGTGAAGCCTAGATGTTAGAAGATGGACATCCAAACAAGGCCTGCGTTAGATTTAGACCCAAGTTTGCAAACAAGGTCTTGTACCGTAGCTGGGACCTTCTGATTCCAATACCAAGTTAGAATTGCTTTTGGGTGACTTGGCTCTAACATCAAATCCCACTCTTCATAGATACCTCAAGCTTTTTTTTCCAAAGAGACCTCAGGCTTTAATTTAAGCCTCTAGGAGATGAACACACATAAATCAACAAAAATCGAGGAAAATTGACTACTTGTAATCAGATACTCAAAAGCAACGCACGTACGTGTTTTCATAAGATTCCCTGACCATAAACCTACTCAATCCCGAGTATCTTTATTCTCTTTTGTCATAGCCCTGAAGAATCTTATCTTTGTGGAAAACTTAATGAGGTCTTCACGGCCAGAAACAAAGCATCTTTTCTTGAGAGGGAATACTTAATTTTCAGTGGAAGGAAAAAGAGATGCTCCTTCAACCTGAAGGCATTGAGACTACGCTTAGTACATATACCAAAGTGTGCTTACCATCAACATTTGCAAATTTAATATTGAAAGCTTTAAACAGCAGAGATAGGAAGAATGAGTGGTGAAGAAAATGATATCTACTACAGAAACTGGCAAACACAAGATCACAGCAGCCAGTACAATGGTCGGAGAGCAGCCTGGTCTCGTCCATATCCATTTGTAAGTTTACGCTGTCTGTTTGTATAACATGGAGGGAACTATGAAGCTTAGACATACCATGGAAATTGTTATACGTGAACCAGTAGCTCTCTTCTTTCTCTTCTTCTTTGCTTACCTGCTGAATGGTGCTAAAAGAGTACGAAGTCTCCTTCCTGAAATTTAGAAATACGGTTTAAGCCTGATAATAATGAAAAGATAAATATCTCAATAGTTCCGTTATCATGGGTCCTTAATTTGAAATTTTAAATTGAATATTTCATATTGTCCGCTAACCAAGCTTTTTTTCATAAATAAAAAAGAACTAATATTCTTGGTTATACAGAAAGTTCTAAGATATGTCTCTCAGGTAACCATAATCTCATGTCCCAAAATTTTTAAGAAGAGAGGTATAATCAGACAAAGATGTTAAATCTTTGTCTCAATTTACCTTTTAGTATAATTGATATTAATCTCAATTATCCCCATGATAAAAAACACCATTGAATTTTAACAGTATCATTAAATCAGAAAATGTCCACTCTAATCCTAAAATGTGTTAGATATGGTGCAAATGAAAATGATTTCTCACAGTAAAGCTAGTCTAACACAATCTGGACCCTTCTAACTTAAAAAGGGAAATATGACAGAATCGTAAGGCAAAATTCGAACTTACAATACCTAGATGAAGAAAAGAGTGTGCAGTGAAAGAAAGTATAATGATCAAAGTACTTTATTTTGATATGACAACACAAATCAAACCATATAATTTTCCAGGATAACAGCACAGCAGGTACAGGTACTTGGAGGGTATTCTCAAACTATAGGCCAGGACGACTCGGCTTACCAAGGTACCACCCTAAACCTCTATCTCACTAGCATAAAAACATTAACTTCCCATTGATAATCTGAATATGGCCATGAAATTTGAAAGTGAAAATCTTGCCAGCAACCCTGCTCAGCCTTTCTTACCATTCGGAATTATCATCCTCGATGAGAGTGAAATACATCAAAGACATCCGCAAATGTTCAGCTCAATGCCCCGCACTGGCTCCCAGCTGTGGCAGATAGGCCCTTCATCTCCACAGGGAGTAGACTCAGGACTTGCCCGTAACGACTTCAAGAAGGCTATGAGCAAGATGCGGAATCATATATTCAGCCCCACATATCCAAGGAGAAAGGCATACAAGATAGGCTTATTCAACCGACAAAGCAATTCCAATCACATCCAGGAAGAAGATGAGGATAATGATGAAGGCAGGGGGTGTTCGATCTGCCTGGAGGACTTTGTGTCCAATGAAACACTTCTAGTTACGCCCTGCAATCACATGTTCCACAAGGCCTGCCTGGTGCCATGGGTGAAAGGCCACGGCAAGTGCCCCGTTTGCAGGTATGTTTTCTGTGAGGAAGCAAGAGAGACCAGCTCCCGTCCCACTCCAGGGAACAACTCAAGTATCAATAGAAATGTTCCCAATTCAAATATGGGCCTCCAATGGTCCTTCTTCCACATTTGAGGGCAACAGGTTGAGTATAGAGTGACCACCATCATAATGTGGAAATGAAAAAGACTTGCTCTCATTGCTATAAAATGGAAGCACCTTTATTGTGTGTATAACTCTATCTGTAATAACAACGCACTTGTATTTGTGTGATGATGCATGCACTTTGTCACATTAAATAGCTATTTAATACTAAAATCTAATTAATTTGAGTTAAGCAATCAAAACAAACAAATCTATAATTTGCTTCCACAAGCTCTGGAATCACATGACAGAAATTACTTTCCTTGCCATGAACAAGGCACTTGGAAGATGCTGTTTGACATATTCATGTTGATAAATAATACCAACAGAAATGTCTAGATACAGATACAGAAACACAGGATAGGCAGGATTATGACTTTGAATGTATTAAATAACCGGACGATTGAGTAATTTCAATCCCCCTTTTGTGCTTATGCACCTAATTATTGCTTTCACTACATCTCGCTTGGAAGAGTTTCATAACAAAAGCTTAAAAAAATGATGCATCACCATATATGATAATTAAAGAGCCAGTCAACAAAGAGAACTTACCAAGTTTTGCAGACATGACTATTGGACAAGCTCCAACGTCATTGAAGGTGAAACACCTCTTCCAAAAACGCTCCCCTTGAGTAGTGGAAATGCTTCAGCTTTGCAATGCAAATCTGGCGTTTACGTCATTCATTATCTATCAGCTCTTGAGCAGAACCATTCAGCAATTTTGCCAACAGAATCATCGCAGCTCCCTTATCGGCTTCAATGGCAACCTCTGCCGCAGTCAGGGGCAACATCTCCGTCCGTTTCCCGTAGTCGACACAATCACTAGAATCCTTATCAAATCCAAACTGATCTGTCGGCGAATCGTCAACCTACACCAGCGGTAATTATTTTTAGAAAGATTAAAAATTGTTCAAAATGAATAAACTTTGATTAAGCGTTTGTTTAGTCGCTTTACTTCTGACCTATATAATAAAAACATAAAATTTTCTACAGATAACGACTAAAATCCGTGTTTGGTGACTGGCACACTGTTGTGAAGCTCGGTGTGAACCGGGTCTACTCTTCGTTATTAATCCGAATTAAAAATCAGTTTTAGAATCGACCAATCGAGTTGAGCCGATTTCAGCCGAATCGAGGTCAAGCAAATTTTGTAAGTTTAGAGATGTGTTACGGTGGATTCTGGGTTATAACCTTTAATTTTAAATCTCCACTTTTCAAACTTTGTGGTTCAAACTCTTTAATAAATTGGTTGGTTTGACTTCAACTTCTCTCCCGTTGCATCTTTTTTAAATATAATTTCACTTTTTCTATTTTATTTCACCAACATTTATCATTAACAAACTTGTTAAGAATAAATAAATAAATAGATTATACAAAAAATTGCTTCAAAAAAAATAAAATAGTTAAAAAGAAGTAGACACCTTTATATATAGTCATTTCTATAATTATTTATTATTTTATAATTATATAATACTTTATTATACTAAATTAAAATAAGTCATGATACGTGTTGAACCATCTGATCCCAATTATAAGAAAATCTGATTCAACAAATAATTTTGATTTTTGCAACAATGGATAAAATATTTAAAAATTTTTTAAAAAAACATTAGAAGTATTTTATTGTTTATATATAAAATATTAAAAATATATATAATGTCAACCACAAGATATTTTTTTTCTCTTACATCCCATCCCCTTCTGTTCTCTACCCCTTCCCCATCACACCCCTTCTCCTTCTCTTCACCACTCCTACCTCCGCCCCTTACCATATTCTTCCTCCACTCCCACCCCCTATTATTTTTTTTATACCGCCAAACTGTATCGGTAGAATTTTTTAAAAATAATTATACATGTCAAATGCTATTTCATAAGCTCTATTAATTTTAATAATTATAAAATATAAAAATTATTATAAAATTTTCTATAGATTTTATATAAAAGTTTTTATCAGATCTAAATGCCCTATAAATATTAGGTTTTTATAAAAAAGAATTAGGTATGATGTTAACCTATGTTAAAAACCAACTTTAATTTTATGGATAGATTATTATAAATAATATAATAAACTCTTTTAAAAAATTAATTATTATATATAATATAATTATATGATATCTTAGAGATAAATTTTAATTTTAATAACATATTATAATTGAATGAGAAGATAAATTATAATAATTTATTTTATTTTATTATATTTTGATTGGTCAAATCTCTTACTTTTAATCGGAGTCTAATTTTAAATTCTCTTTTTTATTAATAAGTAAGAGTAAATAAAATTGACAATGGTAGCACCATCCATGAAATGGATGTCACGTACTATATCGTATAAATTGCAGTGGTGGATGGTAACCAGTATATATTGTGTCAAAAATGATGCTGTTTCGATTCTCTTTTTTCTTTGAAATTTCTAAGATTTTTTAAGAAATTTTATGGTTCTGTTATAATCACTATGTATAAAATAACAACCACGTTAAGGGAGGGACCATACTTGTAGGCAATTTTGTGAGTATTTTTCGAAGGAAAATTGATACATGGTTGTACTATATTTTTTTACTGCCTCACGGCTTATATTTTGAGATTTTGCAACGTCTTTCTTAATTATAGTGGCCTATGAGCAGGCTATGCACAAAAATTATCACTTCCAATGCTACGCCCCAAGAGTTTGGCATAGAAAAACGCTAGACATACTTCAAAACGTGGAATGAACTCGTGTAACTCATGCTTTTCACAGGATAGGTTTTGAGATTATCTAATAAATCCAAAATTTCACCTAGTCAGATTTTGTTCGCACCATCCCTTTGAAGTTTTATTAGCAGTACTTGTAAGCCGAAACAAATAACAGATAACGAGCCTTAAAATGGAAAATGCATGTGTGACCAATTGTCGTTGGATATTTAGCAATCGTTGGCTCTTGTAAATGGTATCAGTGTTAGGGTCATCAATGACCAGGTTTGGCGGAAAAACATTAATGGCAAATGCCAAAATGATACTAGTTTAACTTAAATGGTGAATTTGTTTTAAACAATACCCAACTAAAGGTTCAAAAGTTGCACGTCCCCTATTCAAGGAAATTACTAAAAACTACTACTCTAGACCCGTACCTTTATAGAAAATCTCTGGGTAACTGGAATAATTCGGAAAAAAACTAATATTATTATATTGACTAAATCTATAATAGAAGATACCAAATGCCTTTCTTTCCTTAAATAAAACCCCCTTATCAGTCAATTCAAGTCAATCTAGCAATACCAGATGTATATAAGTAAAACGTTATCCAACTACCATGCTAGAAGTCTAGAACAGTAACCATGTCCAACTAAAAGAAGAAGAAATAATGAAAAGCTACATTTCAATCTGACCCGTTAAGCTGAAGATCCATTAAAAGATAATAATAAAACCCATCTCACACACAGGCAAAAGGAAACAAAATATAATATATATGAAGATGTTAATATCAGATTCATGTTCTTCAGTGATACTTTAATCCATCGTAATTGCCCGTTCCAACGGCCATCATACTCACTCTAGGCCATGAAGAAATTGATGTGTCACCTTCGGAAGCCACTGTTGACAAAACTACCCATGCAGCTTGTTACTCATTAGCGTTAAGTGCGGCCGGCCCACGGCCAAATTTTGTCCCCAATATTATCGCCCCAGAGCACCACCACCACTGCTGCTAGAAGCGTCACTTTTTCACACGATAGCCTTGAAGCCATTTATAGAAACGCTGCACGATCGGCTTCAGATTCTGAAATTCCGATGAAGTTCTTGTTCATTAGGGTGAAATACGGCTCTAAGAAGCTTGCAATTTGCAAGATCTGTTCCAACGTATTCAACTGTGTTACAGGAGCTTAGTCCCTGCCATTCACAATCGGTTAGACCATGATGGTGGAAGTTCTTCATGGATTTAGCCGCAACTGATGAGAAAACGCAGTAGCAGAAGCTTGTACTTCAGGAGATGGACAATCTTCTTCTGATACAGGAGAGGATGGTTCACTAGAAGCTTCAGCGAGACTATGGAGCATTGTGACAACCTCAGTTGTGTCGTCCAAATAGTATTTGGCCTTGCTTGGCTTCTGTCCAACTGTGCAGGCAAAAACGGACGATGTAACAGTCAACATTTCCCTGGAGAGGGCAACCATTCCTTCAAACATGTCCTCGTCCGATCTGTCATCACCAATGCAGAGAACAAAATCGGCTCGTCCTCCTTTAAACTTCATAGACGATA
Organism: Piper betle; assembly: GCA_033002965.1. Classification (NCBI taxonomy): domain Eukaryota; kingdom Viridiplantae; phylum Streptophyta; class Magnoliopsida; order Piperales; family Piperaceae; genus Piper; species Piper betle. The sequence continues at coordinate 18,290 of JAURVB010004429.1, forward strand.
AGATTTTCTCGGCCACTAAACCTTTACTGACTCCCTAAATTTGCCAACAAGAAAAAAGTGTGAGACCAAGCAATATAGCATATGAACTTGATAAAGAAAAACTACCAATGGAATATTTTATTACATTTAGGATGATTTCACTTCATTATAGGTAGAATCTTCTGTAGTCACTTAAAATGTACACAAAACAGTTTAAAAAATTGGTTATATTCTCTAAAAATATTAAAATATTAAACAGAATACAAGATTACTCAAATGGCACATAAAAAAAATATTTTGCTCCATAAAACTATCGAACAACTAAATGATTTTACATTAGTACCCAAGTGTCAACCTGTTCATAAATGCCAAACTAAAAATCATAGAGCAATCATCAAGTCCCTGAGAGTCGTGAGACCCCTTGGAATTTCAGGGAAAGTCGCTTAAAATAAAATAAAATTATTTCCCCTGCTATCATTCCATATCCAAAAAGTAATTTTCTATCAAAACATATCCATCTAGACAACACATAACACACCTGAGGTTTCACTTCCACTATATGCTGGCCCCTCTTTACTGCTACAGGTTCATTTGCCAGAACACTCTCTAAGTGGTCTAACAACTCCTTTGCCTGAGCAGATCCAAAGCCAGGATCAGCATCCTGATGGTGCCAAACCAATGCACTTTCTTTAGTTTCAATCCATGAGCCATCAGTAGTCTCAGTATATAGTTTCATAACAGGTTCAGCAAGCTGCATCCATGCAAAATCTGTACTGTGGCCACAGATTTCCCATTCTTCATCCCAAGGCCATCTGCAAAATCATGATATTAGAGCCCCAAACAAACCAAAATAAGAAAATAAGGGGGCATGTTTTACCTCAAAAAGTAACCATGTTCAGCAGCGATTCCGAGTTTTTTGCATGGAGAAAACCATTTTCCTAAACTCTCCCTGCCTCTGCCACTAACGATAAAAACAACATTGTTTGGGTCACCACAAAGGATATTTAAGAGGGAAATAACTTCTGCACTTGGTGTTTTGTTTAATGCAGTTCGTGGCATCACTGTTCCATCATAGTCTAACATGATTGCTCTTTTCCTGGATCTTGCATATGCTCTGACAATAGCATCTATAGAAAGCTTTCTGAAATTAGAATCCAAAGCCACAACTCTGAAACCGAAGCCCAATCCAATGCCCCAGCACCTCCTTTTGAAATGATCCTTGCACGTCCTCTCCATGTCCTGCATGAAACTACGTGCCCAATATGCCACATCATGAGTGCTTACATATTTGTAATGCTTTTCATGTCTCAATTGCTTCTCAGCTTCATCCAGGGATATTGCCTCGTTCATCGCTTCTGCTGTGGCTTCAATGTTCCACGGATTAACCCTGATAGCCCCACTAAGGGATGGTGAGCATCCAATAAATTCTGAAACAACCAACATGCTTTTCTTAGGCCCACTTGACTCACCTGCAGACTCAGAACCAGATATACCTTGCCTACACACAATATATTCATAAGGAGTAAGGTTCATTCCATCCCTAACAGCAGTAACAACCACACATTCCGCAATTGTATAAAAAGCAATCTTTTCACTGACTGACATAGGCCTATTTATGAACACAATAGACTCATAACCTGGCCGTCCAAATTCCTGATTGATCCTCCTACAGCTTTCATCTATTTCGGCTTGGATCTCTTCCAGGTCTCTGCCCCTACCTCTAGCAGGATTTGCAATTTGAACTAATACAGCTCTCCCTTGCCAATTGGGATGCTTCTTAAGCATCTCTTCCATTGCCAAAAACTTCAAGTTAATCCCTTTGAAGATGTCCATGTCATCTACACCTAGCAAAACAGTCTTCCCCTCAAACTGCTGCCTAAGCTCAGTTACCCTCCACTCTTTATCTGCCAGACTCAGAATGGATTCCAACTGACGCATATGAACACCAACAGGCATGATCTTAATTCCCACCGTCCTTCCATAATATTCCAAACCAATATATCCTCTCTTAGACTGGTACTCCAGACCCAACATCCTACTGCAACATGAAAGAAAATGTCTGGCATAATCAAAAGTGTGAAATCCGATCATATCAGAATTCAGCAATGCCTTCAGAATCTCCTCCCTAACAGGAAGAGTCCTGTATATCTCTGAAGAAGGAAAGGGGCTATGTAGGAAAAATCCCATCCTCAACCGGTTAAACCGCCTTCTCAAAAATGTGGGCAGCACCATCAAATGGTAGTCATGAATCCACACATAGTCATCTTCTGGATTAATAACCTCAATGACCACCTGGGAGAAAATCTTATTGGCAGCCACATATGTCTCCCACAAGGATCGGTCAAACCGCCCACCATGATCAGCAGAAAAGGGAAGCATGTAATGGAACAGTGGCCACAGCTGCAATTTACAAAACCCATGATAATACTTGGCCAAAATGTCTGGCGGTAAAAATGCAGGAACACACTTGAACTTCTCCAACAAAACCTGGGATACATCCTCCTCCTCGTTCGGATCAATCTCAACCCTCAAGCACCCAACATAAACAACCTCCATATCATCCGGCAACCCATCCTTCAACTGCAACAACAACGAATCCTCATCCCAACTAAAACTCCACCCATTGTTATCGGGTCGCTTCTTTGCCTTTATCGGCAGCTGATTCGCCACTATTATAATCCTATCCTGCACAATGGACGATGGTACGTCCGAAGACACACTATTTGCCTGCTCATCATCCAACTCCGAGATGATCCCGGGGACCGTCATTACCCTCTTCATCCTCCGCCCACTCCGAGCCATCGCCGGAAAATTCCCGGACGCCAAATCCAACAAATTTGTGTACGATCGCGACAACATCTTTCCTCCCCACCAACACTACCACAAAAAATCAACCTACCAACACAAACCACACTCCAGTCAACTCGCTAAACATTACATAATAACAAACACAATAAATGCTACAGATCCAAAAGAAGAACAGTATCAAGACAACACACAAATGAAACATGGAACAAACATGCATCAACCAAGCTGAAGAAACACCAACTTCTACCAGCTTTTGCTAACGAGATCATGGACGGAATGCATCAAACGGGGATCAAAAGAAAGCGGAGACGAAGGAGACCATACCGAGGAGAAGGTCGAAGGCGAGTTCGCGAACCTGCGACGAGGAATCGGGGGATTAAAAGGAAGGTGAGCGAAGGGGAAATCTAGGGTTTGGGGGCGGGGGGGGGAGGGAAGGGAGCACCGACGCCTGGTCGTCCGGCGCTGCGCCCCGGATTCCGGTTTTTGTGTTTGTGTGTGTGGGTTTTTTTTTCTTTTGGAAAGAAAAGCAAACGGAAAAATGGTTTTATCAATGAATATACGGGAGTGGAAGCATATTTATATATCATATATCGTATCATGTAAATGTATCAGCATATAAGTTATGAGAAGGGCTCTCGCACGTTTCCACGTGTCTTTCAGCACTCATTAGGTGTTATCTTTATTTTTTTGTTATATTTTGATTGTCCGAGTGCTTGTTTGTTTTCTAAGGGATGTGTTATATTTATGATCCATCCAATGGGTATATAAATGTGAATTCATGAATGTTTAGGCTGGAGGCTAGGAGTTTGATTTCTCTGCTTGATTTTAAAAGCTTGTCACTTGTTTCATTTGGATTGGGAAAAGATTATCTTATTTCAACATGAACAATTTTATGTTTTAAAAAAGAGGATAAAAATAATATGTTTGTCTATTAGAGAAGGTAAAATGTAAAATTCATGATATGTATATTTTGATTCGTGCTTAAAAATACGAGATTAATTTCTTTTATCAAAGTTATTTAAAAGTCATAGACGAAGCATGAGAGAATAATACTCATGTGAATAAGATCAAACCTACAAGATACCTTATTAGTATACAAAACTTAATGAATTAAATTATATTTGAATTCACATTCTATCACGATTATAAAATAGATAATTTTAAATTTATACTTATCTTTTAATATAGAATAGCATCTATAAATTAAATTTAATAATCTTATGAATTAGGCTAAACATTTAAAGTTCAACTTCCAATTTTAAATTTTTTTATCTAAGCATCGCTTTAAAATCCTGTTAAAGTTGGTTTAAAAACAGATACGCGGCATATATGGCAGACATTTATATTTGAGTCCAACACCAGCTAGCAGCTATTGGCTACGGAATATTTACAATCATCTCAAATATTTAAAATACGTGCCTAAGAGCAACAAATACAAAATAGTGAATAAATGTGCAAAACGAAGAAAAAATGCGAAATAGTAATAAGAGGATAAGGTTGCGAATCGGACGCTGCTCGCTGGCAGTACAACACGAGGCACGAGCCAGCTGTATCCTACTTTTTACCACCCTGCCAAGCCAATCACCGCACGACACGTCGGCCACGCGATGTCTGGGTTGCACGCGGTCGGGAAGTGGCAAGAGGAGGCCTTCGCACGTGGTAGCCACACGATTTACTGGCCGAAATAGGAAGTTGTAGGAGCGGCGGGCATATTTTATTCTTTTTGAATTTGGTTGTAATGACGGTTTTATCCCTCGGAGAAATTGGAGTTTGGAGTCCGTGGTCGTTGCCTCGAGCCGCCGATCGTGCATTACGGAGTCGGCTTTGTTGTTTTATCATTTGTAATTTAGAATTTCTTTTTTTACTTATATTTATTGTGTATATATATATATATATATATTTATAAAAAAATATTTTAGTTGGTGGGCGGCCAATCAATTCAAATTTATTAATATTTATATATTAAATAGACAAATGTGCAAGTCCTTATATTCATGTGTGCATGATGCGTCTAATCCAATAGGCCGATTTTTAAAATTTCCTTATCCCACACACACTCAATATATATATATATATATATATATATATATATGAATTAATTTATGTTATAAGGATAATTTATATTATATTATAATTTTAATTTTTTTAAAAAAATTAACCATCTGTGGCTGTCGGTGACCAACTTGCGACTGGTCAACTATTGAATCTAGTCAATAATGGCCGATCTAACCGCATGACTAAATTGAGGTTATGCATGGTTGGATCTAGTCGTTGGTCGGTTATTACTTTTTTAAAATAATTAATTTGAATTATCTTTATAATAAAAAGACATAAGTTAAATTGATTTGGGGCGAGAACCAAAAAAATTTCCGTATATATATATTAAAGACTCCATATTAGTATTTGCCCCTCCTGATTTGATACTCAAGCTCTTGTCGGCCGAGGTTATCCTTTGAGGGGATCAAAACATGGACCCACCAAAAAAAGTGGAAGCTAAGATATAATGCTTTGATCAATGTAGCCAAAAACACGTGCTTTGTTTACATATTGGCGATTAGGTTGACATGTATGAGACCGGATAAAACTAGTAAGTACATTCCTAATCAACAAATTGATTATTACTAACAATTTACTTAAATTAACCCAACAATACAAGATCCAATACTAATCCGCATTCATCAATCAGGAGATTTAGGTGCAGTCGATATTTGTTATGCCTTTCCCAGGTGAATGTCATGGATATATCGTGTTAAATATATCTTTCATATTCTTTGATAATGACTTTACTAACCACCTTTTTTGTGAATATACCAGCAGTTTAAATGCGGATAGGAACATTTCTATTATTACGTAACATTCAGATCAATTCCTGCCCATCGTGATATGGCTGGCAAGACGTTAATAGGCCAACAAGCATGCATGCAGTGCATTTCCCTAGTGGTAGGTGGAAATCGTACGTCCTTGTTGTATATACCTCTACAAGGGATAAAAGCTTCATATTATAAACATGATCATCACCGGAATACTTTTTTTAAGGAACATTTCTTTTTTTGGAATTGGTACGAAACGAGAGATACTGATTTATCTCTGGACTGTTCTACGTACCAAGTTAGATGCAGACAAGACAAGTCCATTAATGATTGCATGTCGATTTTATGCCATCTGTTTTGGTTGGCAAGTTATGAAGCAAACTGGGTCAGTGCACACCGTCTGTTAGGCTCCCTGTGTCATGTATGCATAATCATACACTTAACATAGGCATGGAGATCATCGGCCCCGGCACTAATTTTAGTAGATATATTTGCCTAATAAATATTAACAAAAAAACTTCGTATCATTGTTAATCTATGACAGGGGAAAAGAATTTGCTCCAGCAAACTCCGTATAGCATTCTCTTAATTAATGCAGATCAATACGATTTAGAGAATTTAATATTAATTACAGTTATTTCTTTCAAATTCTTTAAATTGTGATAATTTATACTAATTAAAAGGTTGCTACAGAGTGTTTGTTGTAGCAAGTGTTATAACAAATCTTTTCCCCTATAACACTGTCATAGAAATTGTTTGTATAATTCGTCAAAGTAAATTGTAAATGGCTTAGTCATGCAACCTTAAAAAATAAGAGGTTTTTATGCAATCCATTTTATTAAGGTGGGTAATTTGTAGGGTTAATTAGGGTATGGATTCTTAGGTTTTCATCTATATATATATATATATATATATATATATATATATATATATATATATATATATACAAAAATACTACCATACGCTGCATCAAAATGCAGCGTATGGGCAGCTTTGGATTTGGACCGTTGGATCAAAATCTAACGGTCCAAATCCATCCTTCGTTTTCCCCCCCTCCCTCCGTTTTCTCCTGCCCAGGGCGCCGCCCCCTTGTCGGATTCCGCCGTCGCACCCCCGCCCGTAGCCCTGCCCCCACCCCCGGCCCCGTCCGCCGCCGCGTGTAACACCCCGTTTCGGCTTACCCGTGAACCGACCCGGAAATGTCACCGGCGACCGAACCGTTTGTTAATCTACTAGATTCGGTTAAGCCGGCCAGGATCTACTCTCAGCGTCTCAAGATGGAGATGCAAATATGAAATGTATGAATGGGAACGATTGGGTTCTAACGGAGTCCTACATGCATGTTATAATGTACAAGCAAAATAAGACAAAACAACAAATGAGAAACCAAAAGAAAATATACACTATTACGGAAAAACAGACAGAGTTTCCCCTAAAAGTGCAATAAGGGCCAACCTGTCCACAACAAAGGTATATAAATATTTTATGAAAATACGATAACAAAACATAACAATCTACCATGACATTCAATCATTATCTCATTTGTTTCACGTGAGCCGAATCTAAACTCCAAGGCTCCTTATTCATTCACATTTATCCGTTCGTTTCATAACCGGCAATTCATCAAGACAAAAACATTGTAATAATCATTCACACAGCATTAAACAACCATCATTATACATTACACGCGGCAGGCACATGTGTACGCGGTTTCGTACTGCTCCTCCGCAGTCCCGACAGCTTTCATCACTCACATTCCTCACCTACATATATATAGAAAAACCGTCAGTAACGAGTGTTACCGGCCCGAAAAATAACTAATATCAATCTGGCACAGGAGAGCAAACTCTCTTGTTGAATGAAAACCTTATACTTCCTGAAGAACTTTTATCAGGGCACATACGGGAGTCGTCGCCCTCGGGTCGACAGCGTCCCCCTATCTTTCTCATCCTCATACCTTGGCCATTTCTCTATCGCTTCTCGCATCAAATTTCATTCCTTACCTCCCTCTGCACCTTCCATATTACTCCTGGCCTTGAGCACAAAGGCCGAGCACTCTCAGGCAGTCGCCTTCAGTACCCTTTGAACCACAACTCTAGACATGCGCTGCATTGTAGTACCCGTAAACCTCCACACTTCTCCGGGTTTGAGGAACTCAAAGGTGGAGTTGTTCGGATCCTTCGGGAACGAAGTGGGTTCTCCCCTGCTCCAGAGCCCGCTCTTCCGGGCACACGCCCTATCTGAAGACGTGGCCGCAAGTAACCCTCATTTCATCTCTCACCGAAAACATAAAAACTATATATATATATATATATAGGCCTGGGTTGAGATTTATACAATAGGCCCGAAGGCAACTTGAGCTGGATCTGAAGTTCTAAAACAAACTCGAGGGATCTCATCCTCGAGGGTTATTAATCCGAAAAAAGAACTGTTGGCTAAATGGCCCGAGTTAAGTGGGATCCGATAAAATGATAAATTAAATACACAATGGAGTAGCGTAAAAATAGAGAACGAGTCCTAAACGGACCTGGTAGAAGCTCCAAACGGGTCCACGCGCCTAGGCGGCGATGTAACACCCCAAATCCGGTTCATGCTCGTGAACCGAACCGGCATGTTACAGGCCCCGGTTAGGTCGGCTAACCCGAACCTAACTCATGCGGATCCAATCTCGGCGTCTTAAGATGTAGATACGACTTGTCATGCATGGATAAATTGATAAAACCCTAACATGATACTACATGGATGACATGCAACCTGAATTTCACATCATTACAATTACGGTAAAAATCCTGAAATAAAACTGTCAAGGTCTCCCCTAAAAGTGCAATTAGGGGCCACCCTGTCAAAATCGTATATTCAAACCTATATACGTATAGCAACGATAGCATTCACACATACTTCTAATCTATTATATTCATCATTCTCTGAACTTTGGGTCCTAACCCGTCACACTTTTGCTGCGCTACTTTGATCATTTCATTTCATGTCATTGTCATGCATCAAACATTTAATCATGTCATTCACAAAATAATAACATAATAATACAATATTAAACATTCAGAAATCTAACATGTGTGTGCACAAGACCTCATTGCTCCTCCGTCCAAGCTGGCTCATCCATCTCGTGCTTATCATCTACATTTATATAAGAAAAACGTCAGTAACAAGCGTTACTGGTCCGGAAAATAAAATAACTATAACAAACTGGCTATGAGAGCAAACTCTCATCTGAAAGAAAACATCATACTCCACGTGAACACTCTGAAGGGCACTACTGATGTAAAACCCACGATTCGAGTTAGGGTTTTATATTCAGAACCGGTCGAGTCGACCGTTATTTTTTTGAATTGAGTCAGTTTCAGGACACGTGTACCGAGCCGACGCCGGTCGCGTGTATGAGCTATGAGGGTCATGCGTACCCAAGTATATGATGATAACGTCATGAACACAGCAGAACAGAATGAGTTATCAGAACATATGAGAGTATGCCAGTGATTTTTTATTATTTTTACATATAATGGATCGTAGAATTAGTTTTAGGTCGTTTATTGCGTCAGGATGTGTTACGGGCATTTCGGGTGGGTTGATAGCTCTAGAGCATATCATTATGATTTTTTTGATGTTGTTTGATTTTACGGGATTTTTCCCGATTTTTATGAATTTTTTTAGGATTTAATACGACCTAGTTATTAAACTTGACTCGAGCCGGAGACGAGTCAAGTCTTAATTACAAGTTTGCCACCCAACCCTTCTTCTCCACGACGCCATTTTCTCCCCACGCCCAAACCCCGACGCCGCCACTGTGCAGCGTCGCCGCCGCCGCTGTCGGCGCCGCCCGGCCGCCGATCGTCGCCGCCCAGCTCCGCCACGGCGTCGCCGTGCCACCCCGACCAGCCCCGGCCGCTGCCAGGCCGCCGCAACGTCGGAATCGGCTCGCCTAGCGCCGCGGCTACATTTCGGTCGCGTCGCCGATTCCGCCGCCGGCGAGCATCGCCACCACGATCAGGTGGTCGCCTCAGCACCCTCGACCACCTAGTGACGCTTCCTGACCGGAGCGGAGGCCGTCGCCGCCGTGGCCGGCCGGATCTAGCAACCACCACGGCCGGCCTCTGTTTTGCCGTTTTCCGGCGAGCCGCCGCCTCCATTGGCCACGCTGAGGTCATAGATGAGTCGGGGCCGCCGAGCCGGTTCCGAGGGTACCCAACACGACCCCTTTCCGACCAATAGATGCTGCCGGCGATTGTCGCCGGAAAACCACCGGAAGTCGCCGGAAAACCGCCGGAAAAATCGGAATTTCTGGGATTTGCCGGAATCCACCGGATCTTCCGCGGGGCTCACCCAGTGGAGCCCGATCGAACGTCGGACGCCGAGGAGCGCCGAGTTCGAGCTCCGAGACGCGCGACGGAACCCTAGCCGTCGCCGATTGCCGACGATGTGAGGTATAATTACCTCCGATTGATTTATTTAAAATTGATTATTGTTAGCACAGCATGCTAGGACTAATTATTGATGTGATTAATGCTTAATTACAAATAAAGTGATAAGTTACATGATGTGATTGATAGTTTATGGAGGTTAAGTGGTTTAATGAAGTAAGTAAATTGAGCATGATAATTGTGTATGATGTAACTTAGGAAAAATACAATAAAATTGTCCTAAATAGGATGAGTTAGAGTTATTTTCATATTTATGGTTATTTGATGATTGATTATTTTGTGTTTAATTGTGTTGAGTTGATGCATCATTTAGTTAGCGGGCGTTAGTATTTAGTTTTGATGTGTAGGTACGGAATAGGAGCTCGCCGCCTAGGTGCGATGACACGCTTGGAGCTTCTACCAGGTCCGTTTAGGACTCGTCTTGTTTTACGCTCTTCCATTGTATGTTTATTTTATTATTGCAGGGCGGGTTAAGTGGCGTTTTATCGGATCCCACTTAACTCGGGCCATTTAATCGAATATTTCCGGATTAATAACCCCTCGAGGATGAGATCCCTCGAGGATGATTTCGAAAACAAGATCCACCACAAGTTGCCTTCGGGCCTATTATATGAATCCCTTCCCAGGCCTATATATATAGTTTTATCGAGTTTTCAGTGAGACGAGAGATGGAGAAACCGACTGCACGTACCATGCAGAGGATGCCGTGACAGTCAAAGCGGGCTCTGGATTAGTGCCAGCGGACTGTTCCATTCCCGAGGGATCCTGACAACTCCGCGTTTGAGTTCCTCACACCCGGAGAACGTGGAGGTTTACGGGTACTGTTTAGTACAGCGCATGTCCGGACTTGTGGTTCAAAGGGTACTAAAGGCGACTGCCTGAGAGTACTCGGCCTTCGTGCTCAAGGCCAGGAGAAATATGGAGGTAAGGAGAGGGCTTAGGATAAAGTTTCACGAGAAGTACTGAAAAGAAGTGCTGAGAGTAGCACAGTACCAAGCAGAGCAGTAAGTTCGGGATGCTACCGGGTCTGCAGCCCAGTGGCTCCTCAGTAGTGCCCTTCAGAGTGTTCTTGAGGAAGTATATGTTTTCTTTCAGATGAGAGTTTGCTCTCATAGCCAGTTTGTTATAGTTATTTTATTTTCCGGACCAGTAACGCTTGTTACTGACGTTTTTCTTATATATATGTAGGTGATAAGCACGAGATGGATGAGCCGGCCAGGACGGAGGAGCAATAAGGTCTTCTGCACACACACATTGGGTGATTGAATGTTTAATGTTTTGTTTATTATGTTATTTTATAAACATGCTATGAGTAAATGTTTGAGGCATGACAATGAGATGAAATGAAATGATCAGAGTAGCGCAGCAAAAGTGTGATGGGTTGAAACCCAAGCTTCAGAATGAGTGTATAGTAAATTAAATTCTGTGTGAATGAAATTGTTGATACTATGGTTATATATATTTGTATATGTATATTTGACAGGGTGGCCCCTAATTGCATTTTTAGGGGAAATTCTGTCCGTTATATTTCAAAACTTTTATTAATTTTTATCGGGATGGTTTTGGTGTGTACTCTGACTTGCATGTCATTCATGTAGTACCATGTTAGGTTTGTGTATTCATCCATGCATTGCGAGTTGTATCTTCATCTTAAGACGCCGAGATTGGATCCGCATGAGTTAGGTTCGGGTTAGCCGACTTAACCGGGGCCTGTAACATGCCGGTTCGGTTCACGAGTGTGGACCGGATTTGGGGTGTTACAACGAGGAGCCACTGGGCTGCAGACCCGGTAGCATCCCGAACTTACTGCTCTGCTGCTGGTACTGTGCTACTCTCAGCACTTCTTTTTCAGTACTTCTCATGAAACTTTATCCTAAGCCCTCTCCGAACCTCCATATCTCTCCTGGCCTTGAGCACGAAGGCCGAGTACTCTCAGGCAGTCGCCTTTAGTACCCTTTGAACCACAAGTCCGGACATGCGCTGTACTAAACAGTACCCGTAAACCTCCACGTTCTCCGGGTGTGAGGAACTCAAACGCGGAGTTGTCAGGATCCCTCGGGAATGGAACAGTCCGCTGGCACTAATCCAGAGCCCGCTTTGACTGTCACGGCATCCTCTGCATGGTACGTGCAGTCGGTTTCTCCATCTCTCGTCTCACTGAAAACTCGATAAAACTATATATATAGGCCTGGGAAGGGATTCATATAATAGGCCCGAAGGCAACTTGTGGTGGATCTTGTTTTCGAAATCATCCTCGAGGGATCTCATCCTCGAGGGGTTATTAATCCGGAAATATTCGATTAAATGGCCCGAGTTAAGTGGGATCCAATAAAACGCCACTTAACCCGCCCTGCAAGAATAAAATAAACATACAATGGAAGAGCGTAAAACAAGACGAGTCCTAAACGGACCTGGTAGAAGCTCCAAGCGTGTCATCGCGCCTAGGCGGCGAACTCCTACTCCGTACCTACACATCAAAACTAAACACTAACGCCCGCTAACTAAATGATGCATCAAACTCAATAACATCACAATCACAATGCAAGCATCCATCAACATAACAATCAGAAAATCATAAAACTAATTAATCCTAGCTCATCCTATTCATACTAATTTTATTATATTTTCCTAAGTTACATTACTCGATTAGCATGCTCAACTCGATCTACCTCATTAGATTACTTATTATTCATTCTCCCTTAATCTCATCATACAACTTTATCATTTCATCCCTAATTAGTCATTAATCACCTCATGTAACTTATCACTATCAATCACATCAATAAATCAATCCTACAATAAATCAATCCTAGCATGCTGTGCTAGCACTCATCATAAATTTTAAATAAATCGATCGGAGGTAATTATACCTCACGTCGTCGGCGATCGGCGACGGCTAGGGTTCTGCCGCGCGTCTCGGAGCTCAAATTCGGCGCTCATCGGCGTCCGAAGCTCGATCGGGCTCCACTGGGCGAGCCCCGCGGAAGATCCGGTGAATTCTGGCGAATTCCAGAAATTCCGATTTTCCGGCGGTTTTCCGGCAGCTACTGGCGGTTTTCCGGCGACTTCCGGTGGTTTTCCGGCAACCATCGCCTACGGCGTCTACTGGTCGGAAAGGGGTCGTGTTGGATACCCTCGGAACCGGCTCGACGAGCCCGACTCATCTATGAGGTCGACACAGCCAATGGAGGTGGTGGCTCGCCGGAAAATGCATAAAACAGCTCCGGCGCGATGGGTGGCTAGATCCGGCCGGCTAGGGCGGCGATGGCCTCCGTGCCGGTCGGGGAGGGTCGCTGGAGGGCTGAGGGTGCTGAGGAAACCTCCTGATCATGGCGGCGACGCGGCGATCGCCAACGGAAACGCAACGCGGTGCGGCGATTGGCGAGGCGTTCCGGCGTCGCAGCGGCCACATGGTGGCCGGACCTGGTCGGGGCGGCAGGGCGACGCCGTGGCCGGGCTGGGCGGCGTCGATCGGCGGCCAGGTGGCGCCGGCCGTGGCGGCGGTGGCGCGCGAACAGGGGCGGCGCGGGCGAGGGTTTGGGCGCGGGGGAAGAAAAAGTCGGGGTGAAAATGGGTGGCAAACTCATAAATAATACTTGACTCGTCTCCGGCTCGAGTCAAGTATCATAACTAACTCGTATTAAATCCTAAAAAAATTCATAAAAATCGGGAAAAATCCCGTAAAATCAAACAACACCAAAAAAATTATAATGATATGCTCTAGAACTATCAACCCACCCAAACTGCCCGAACGCGTCCTAACGCGGTAAACGGCCTAATACTAATTCTACGATCCACTATATATAAAAATAAAAAAATGACTGGCATACTCTCATATATCTGATAACTCATTCTGTTCTGCTGTGTTCATGACGTTATCATCATATACTTGGGTACGCATGACCCTCATAGCTCATACACGCGACTGGCATCGGCTCGGTACACGTGTCCTGAAACTGACTCAACTCGAAAGATAACGGTCCAACCGACCGGTTCTGAATATAAAACCCTGACTCGAATCGTGGGTTTTACAGGCGAGCTCCTACACCATACCTACACAATCAAGCTAAAAACTAACGCCCGCATAATGAATCACACATCCTATAGCATGCACACACAATCAACACAATCACGCATCAATCAACACACATAAACCTATATCAATTCTAGCAAGTCTACTTAGGCTAGTTTGCATTAGATCATGATCATTACCTAGTTACCCTAATTAGTTTCTTAGTCTCCATTTTTAACACCACTCAATCAAACAAATTTCATATTTTATCCTTAATCAAATCTACATTTATACATATTATTATAACACACAATTCACCAATCCTAGCATGCAATTCTAATAATCAATATTTTCAAATAATTAAGTTAAAATAAATTATACCTCGCGTCGTCGAAAATCGGCGACGGTTAGGGTTTCTGTTTCGTGGCTCGAAACTCGAATTTGGCACCTAGCGGCGTCCGAAGTCCGATCAGATTGGACCGGGTGCGTTCGGCGGGTGATCCGGCGAATTTCCCACGAATCCAATTTTCCAGCGGTTCCGGCGGTTTTCCGGCAAGTGTCGGCGGTTTTCCGGCGACGATTCGGGATGGGGCAATCAAGGGGTCTATCGGCACCAGCTCGACGAGCTTGGTCCGATGGTGGTGTCAAACAAGGCAGCCGAGGCGGCGATGGCCGTCGACGACGGTGTTGAAAATGGGCGGCGGCGACGATGTGCTCCGATCGGGGCTCCGGCCGGCCGGCCTCGACGGCGGTCGGGAGGATGGGGAAACGTCGGCAACTGCGAGGGGGTGGTCGTCGGGGTCACAGCGGCGGCGGAGCGGCCCGGACGCCGGCGAATCGCCAAGGGAGCGTGTCGCGGCTCGTGGGGCGATTCTGGCGTCGTGGCGGCTAGGCGGTGGCCGGGGTGGGTCGTGGCGGCACGGCGACTGCACGGCGGGGCGGGGCGGCGTCGATTGGCGGCAGCACGGCGTCGGCGGCGGCTGCAGCGGTGGCGACGAGAACGAGGGGGCGGCAAGGGTTTGGGTGAGAATGGTCGGGGAAGAAGAAAGCTCACTCTAGTGGCAGATTCGTAAATACGTATTGACTTGTAGGGGTGGGCATCGGTCGGACAAACATCGGACAAGTTATTGTCCGCGTCTGTCCAGAAATTTTTCGGACAAACTTGTCCGACCGAGTTAACCTCCGACTTGTCCATCGGGCCCGGACAACGTCCGTGGACGGTCCGAAATTATACCCTAATTATTAACTTTAACCTTAATTATCAATATAATCCGCCGTCGTCGTCGCCGCCGCCACCACCACCACCCACCCCTGCAACCCTCTTCGCCGCCCTCCCCCGACCTCTGCCGCCCTCCCCCGCCCTCCTGCCCTCCTCCCGCCTCTCCCGCCCTCCTCCTCCCCTCCTCCCGACATCCCCCGCCCTCCGCCGCCGTCCTCCCGCCCTCCCTTTTCTCCTGTCGGCGCCCTACCCTGACCTCCGCCACCGCCTCGACTCAGCCGCCGACCGCCTTTGCCACCGCCTGCCTCCTCCAGACCGCCGCCCTCTGCCTCCGCCATACCGCCGCCTCTGCCTTCGCCGATCCGTGGGCGGCGCGGCAATGGTTTGGACGGGGAAGCGAAAAAGGCCGGTGGTTTGAGCAATGGCAATATCGTAAATAAGATTTGACTCGAGTCGACTCGACTATGTCCGGTGTCAATAATAATAACTAATTCAAAATAAATCCTAAAAAATCCATAAAATAGAAAAAATTTATAAAATAAAACAAACAATATAAAATTATAACGACATGCTTTATAACTAATAACCCACCCAAATTCCATGTAACACGTCCTAACGCGGTAAACGACCTAAAATCAATTTTACGATCCACTATATATAAAAATAAAAAAATAACTGGCATATTAACTAAATTACAAGTAGTTTGATATGATTATTAATGCGAATGTATAGTTCTAAATTCCTAAATATAAGAGTGACTTTTATCCTTTTTATATGTATGTCATTTTTAGATATTTAAGATATTAAATATCAATTTTATGTATAAATTTAATTAATTTTACTGTATATTTATATTTTAAAATTTTTATAAACTATAATATTAGTCTTATAAATGTTAAAGACATTATATTATTGATATAAAATATCGGACATTCGGTCGGTCGTTCGGTCGGACAAAAAATGTCCATGTTTGGTTTGTTTTAATTCGGTCGAATTCGGTCAGTCAAATTCGGTCGGACATGCTTCGGACATCGGATGGACGGACAAATTCGGACGTCCGCGCCCACCCCTATTGACTTGATTCCTACTCGAGTCAAAATAATAGCTAGTTCATAATAAATTCTAAAAAATCTAGAAAAATATGAAAATTTCTACAAAATAAAACAATACAATAACATCCAAATGACATGCTTTATAACTAATAGCCTACCCGAATATAATCAAACGCATCCTAATGCGTGTACACTGCGTCCCCCCGCCCACAGCCTTCCCCCCTGTTTCCCCTGCCCCCTCTGCCGCCTCGCCCCCGCCCGCCCCCTGCCCGCAGTCCATCCCCCCCACCGCCCGCCTATCCCCCACCCCGCCGCGGCCCCGCCCGCCCCTGCCCTGTTTTCGCCACCCTCCCCGGCCGCCCGTTTCGCCCCCACCCCGCCGCCGCCCCGCCCGTCGACCAAGCTCCTCCCCGCCGTCTGCTGCACTGGCCACCTCCACGCCGGCGTCACCTGCTTCACCGCCGGCGGTGGCGCGACAAAACACCGGGAGAGAAGGAGCGATGGCATTTTCATAATAAAAATTTGACTCGCTCCTGACTCGAGTCAAATTTACGAAATAAATTTTAAAAATAAAATATAATAAAATAAAAACTTGACTTGCTCCTGACTCAAGTCAATTTTATAAAATAAATTTTTAAAATAAAATAATATAAAATAAAAATTTGATTCGCTCCCTGCTGACGCCGCTGCTTGCCGACCACCTCCCTGCCGCCACCCACACCCTGCCCCCCACCAACCCAGGCCCCGCCTCTTGCCACCCCCTGACCCCTCTCGCCGCCTCCTGCCCCCCCCCGCCCCGCGCCGTCTCCCCCTGCCCCCCTCGCGTCGTCTCCCCGATCTCGACTGAAGTCAAATTAAAAAATATTATTTTATATTTTTAATTTATTTCACAATAATTTTAAATTTTTTTTAAAAATACAAAACCATAAAATAAAATATTATAAAATAAAAACTTGACTCGATCCCGATCTCGACTGGAGTCAAATTAATATTATTGAATAATTTTTTAAAAAATAATTTCGTAATAAAAACTTAACTCGAGTCGGGATCAAGTCAATAATATGAAATAAATTTAAAAAATATAAGATAATTTTGTAATAAAAACCTGACTCGATCATGTGCGGGACCGAGTCAAGTTTTTATTACAAAATAACTTTATTACTGAATAAATTTTTATTACAAAATAAATTTAAAAAAATAAAATAATTCCTAATAAATTATTTTAACTCGAGTCCGATTAAGTAAAATTTTTATTACCAAAATACTCTCCCCTATTTCTTCCTCATTTGTTTTGGCGCGCCACCCCTGCCGGCGACCTTGCGGCCGGCAGCCCGCTGGCCAACAATGTCACCGCCTCAGGGCTGGATGGGCCTGCTGGGAAATGTGCGGCGCCGGTCTCGTGTGGGACCGAATAAAGTTTTTATTACAAAATTATTTTATTTTTTAAAATTTATTTCGTAATATTGACTCGATCTCGTGCGAGATCGAATCAAGTATTTATTATAAAAAATTTTATTTTTTAAATTTATTTCGTAATATTGGCTCGATCTCGTGCGAGATCAAATCAAGTATTTATTAAAAAAAATTTTATTTTTTAAATTTATTTCGTAATATTAACTCGAGTCAGGGACCGAGTAAAGTTTTTATTACGTTTTTACCCTCCCCTGTTCCCCCCGCTCTCTCTCGCCGCGCCACCCCACCGCTGGCGACCTCGCCGCCGGCCACCCGCGGGGGGGGGGGTGGGCTGCGGCGGAGGGACTGCGGCGGCCGACAGGGGCAAAGGCAGCGGCCAGCGGGCGGGCGAGGGCAGGGGCAGGGGAGGCCGACTGGGGCAGGCACAGCGGCGAGGCAGGGGCGGCCTGCGTGGCGGGGGCGGGGGCTGGGGCGGCCGGCGGAGCTGGGGCGGGGCAGGGGCTGGGTGGGGGTCGGGGCTGGGGGCGGGCGGGGGCTGGGGCAGGCCAGGGGGCTGGGGCGGGGACAGGGAGGCCGGTTGGGGCAGGCGCAGCGGCGGGGCGGGGGCAGGGGTGGCCTGCGGGCGGGCGGTGGCGGGCAGCCGCGGGCGGGCGGCCGGCAGGGGGCTGGGGTGGCCCAGGGGCGGGCTGGGGCTGGGGCGGGCCGGCGGGGCAAGGGAGGCCGACTGGGGCAGGGGCAGCGGCGGGGCGGGGCAAGGGCGGGGCAGGGGTGGCTGGCGAGACGAGGGCATGGGGCGGCGGCCGGCGGGGGCGGCGACGGGAGGCTGAAAGTGGGGAGGGGGGGGAGGGGGATTGTGTGAGAATTGATTGTGGACCGTTGGATTAGATCCAACGGTCCACAATAGGCAGCGCACTGTAGCGCTGCACTATATATATATATATATATATATATATATATATATATATATATATATATATATAATCCCATCAGGACCGTCCAAAAATTATATCAATGCCATAGGTTGGAACTTAATATCCATAACCACTTACTTTGGGCTTTCAATTATAATTGTTTGGCTAACTGGGCATCAACCCTTCCTGATCTGTTACTGGGGGTCCAGTCCGTCTGGCAACTCGGAGTATGCACCATCTTCGAAATGGGGTACAGCCTGCTTATGGCTTCTAGCCCAGTTGACAATCACAAATAACAGCATATTTTAGGCATCACAATTCACAACCTGGTAGGTATATAATATGTATACAGGCTACAACAGTATTTATTCATCTTTCAAGTTTGTAAATTTTTATGGTAGATTAATCTTTGTTAGCATGATAATTAAGTCTTTTATTATTTGTATTTTTGTTTTTCTAGTTATATTTGGGGCTTGGATAGGATTGTTCGAATGCTCTTCTTTTTCGTTCCCATCTCTTTTTGGTAATAAAATTTTAAATTATAAAAAACTAGCCAATTCAGATTCATTTAGGGTTTTCTTTTGTTATATCTGAATCACATCTCAACCGAACACATACTACCTTATTGTTTTATTCGGTTTTTCGTTTGGGTTAATAATTATTTTGTTAGTTTTTTGTGTTTAGACCCACCAATCCAGATAGCAGGTCCTAATCGTAGCTAGTAACAAAGAATAAACAGTCATGAAAGATAGCTGATCATGTTAAACGTTGCAACTCGGCCGACGTTTCATCAAATACCAAATGTCAACCTTGAGTTTGATAGATATAATAACATGATAATATTATCATCACAAACAATATGGTTCATGATAGCCTCACCAATCCAAATCCAAAATTCCACAAGCTCAGATCTCGTTCTCAAGGGCATGATTCCATTTGCTTTACGGCTCTCAAATCTTTGGGTTCCTTTTCAAAGAAGAATGAACAGCACTCACAACTCCCAGGTTCCACAAATCCATCGATATGACATCGATATGGGGTCCAAGAGGAGCATTCTGGGAGGCTTCCTTGAAGCCAAAAATAGGGGTTTGTTCAACGAAAGCAGCCCCAACCCTAATTCAACTACCCTTCTCATCAATTGTTCAACCTCCCCATGTGTCCAAGCGTGTACAATTCCACATTTCTTCTCAAAGATTTCATCACTTTCGCGCAGATAGTCATATATTTGTAATTAGTCTTGACTAGCAAATTGAGGGCACTTTTCTGGATATTCTATCATATCCTTGGGAAAAAGAGTCCAAGAAGATAATCGACCGACCAAAAAGCCATTCCTTGGAGGGGTCAATCCAGCCATCTCCTCTATTAACCACATATTCACATTCCTGTGGAAATATCCAAGAAGCCCATTTGAAGAGGCACATTTCAGAAGAACGAGTCATGAATCCACATAATAGAGAAAAATGACTAGCTTCTTGGCCCACTTAGGTTCCTACCTTTCTCATGTGGAATTTGACGAGTACTCTTCATTGTTTTTGAAAGCTTAAATGCTTCTCCAAAACTTTCTTATTTTTGAGATTGAAATGGGTGTCAAACTTATGTTTAAAAGATCATCTTCTTCTTTACGTTTACTAAGATATCCTCGAGTTCTTACGCTAGAATGGAGCCCTAATTTGCAATTTACCTCTAAAAGTATGTAATATGGTGGTTGCGACCCCCACGTCTACGTCTCCGTTTCAAGTAAAGCGACTGCAACCAAACTTTTTGTGTACAATTCTATCTTCCCAAACTGTAGGCTTCCAAATCATGAAGTAAATACAAATGCACATTTGAATTTGTTCTTCAAGATAACGATGCATAGTTCGTTGATGGCCCGCCATCCACCCTCGGTATTCATGGAAACCTGGTAATTGGAAGCCACATCAATACCGTCACTTTCAGATCATGTCTAATCATTTGGAAGTTTGATAACTAGATAGCTTTATATATATTGAGCTTCCGAGTACTAAACTTCCAACAACTCCATAACTTAAGCTCAAATGCCCAAGCAAATGGATTCTTGTTCAAGGAGAGCCCTCTCATTGAATTTCATGATCTTCTTCCTCCTGCTCTTGTTCATGTTGAAGGGAACCACAGCTTCGAGAATCATGAAGACCTTCCATGGAGATGTAAGAGGAGTAATTTCTAGTAAGCAGTCTTTGGGTGCAGTCACGCAAGGGCTAAGCAGGAGCAGATCAGTTCCACCGTCAGGTCCTAGCCACAGGGGCCACGCAGCCCCTCTGTTCAACACAAAAGATGCCAAGCAAGTTAAAAAGCTATTGCATTCATCTCCAAGCCCTGTTACAGGCCATAAACATCTATAACTGGATGGCCACCTTTTTGTTGGTTGATTTATTGCAAGAATGCCAACTTCTATGTTAGTAAGTTTTTTGGAACTTTTACAGAAAACAGTTTTGTTTGCTTTCTTGTTTCTTGCTACAAACACGTCAAGCTTAGGAACGAGGTATGATTGAGTTGCAAACTTCGGAG
Organism: Piper betle; assembly: GCA_033002965.1. Classification (NCBI taxonomy): domain Eukaryota; kingdom Viridiplantae; phylum Streptophyta; class Magnoliopsida; order Piperales; family Piperaceae; genus Piper; species Piper betle. The sequence continues at coordinate 39,456 of JAURVB010004429.1, forward strand.
GAATGTTTAATTTGTTGGACTAGCCTTGTATGAAAATTGCTAATTGCAAATTAAAGCTACAATTTGTGTTGCCAATGTTGGCCTTGTCAACTTCGTCGCACAAGCCATGCGTATCAGAAGTTAGAATGTAGAAAATAGTAATTCCCTATTGTTGTCAAAATAGACGGCTTAATTCGTTAGGGACTAATGGCGTTTTCTGAATGCATAAGAATACTTATTCCGTTATTTGACTAATTTGTTTATATGATCAGGACATGATTAACATAACATTCAAATGAGTTATTTGCACAGTGTATTTCACATCTTACAAATGCGGGAGTCCCAGGCTCCCATTTGATGGTCTCACATCTTGACCCGGTGCAATGTTAGGCGGACACAGGGACGTGAAAGTAGGCAAAATGGACTGTTGGGCTTGGACCTGTCTCAACACAGGGCCTAGCAATATTCTACAAGTACAAGGAGTCTAATTTTTGTGGTCAGCTCCGACAACATTGTTTTATCAGGGTATATTTTGATTAATCGTCATAATTATGGCTCATATATTCTATGATATAGTATTTTTAATTGCGTTTATGACATAGTTAGGTGTTTCTAAAATTAAAATTTGTCATCAATCTTGAACAATAGTTCTTCTTCCTATGCATAATGCTGGCACATCCCAACTTACATCACAAGACCATAAAAATGCCACAATTTTGTAAATGTTGCGGGACCAACGAAAACAATGCATACCAACCAATCTGTGCCCACATTCAACAAAGCACATTCAAAAAGTTTTAATTGAGCTTCGAATACCATTTTGAAATGGCAGGCCAGTACAATTTAATGGGCTTACATTGATTATTTAACTAGATTTGGCCCACTAACTAGCATATTCTCGTGTACACAGGCCCAATAGCTCTCTGACAAGCGCAGAACAAATCCAAGTTACAAGCCTCAGATTTTAATTTATTTATCTACCCTTATTAATAAAAAAAGGATTAAATACTCTCCTCCAATTAAAATAAAATAAAATAAAATAAATTATTGTAGTTTATCTTCTCGTTAATAAGATATATATTTAAAATTAATCAGAATCTATATTTAAGATATTAACTTATTAAAATCTATTTTATTATTTAATGAGAATTTATGTATAAAATTAAAATTTAATTATAATATAAGTTGTGCATAACACAACGTCTTGCCTAGTTACATATCAAGTATCAACATTACTTGACAAAATGTTCAGTTAACTTTTTCACAATGAGAGCCAGTACATACGGACACGGTGATTTAAGTTTCATTTCGATTAATCAAGCATAACTGGATTAATTTGTAGGTTTTCCTATCATTTTCTTAATTTAATATCAGATGTCTCCAAAGAAAGCACACCATGATTTATAATCATACGACATTTCTTATGTTTGTACATAGATTAATTCTTGATTCTACCTAAGGCTGACATAATTATTTCTTCCTCGTACAAATAAACTCCCATTTGAATCAAAATAATTTAATTGGACTTTGGGATACGATCGCCATATTTCAAACACTTGTAGGCAGACCCGACCGTAAAATAGATAATTGCAGGCTCTTTGATGAGGATATTGACGATCATGTTATTGTTATCACATAAGACGATACATATATACCACATTTTGCTAGCAAAGACTTGGCACCCAGCTTCCATGAAATAAGAAGACAAATATACAGTCAATCCCGTTTATATGCTTTCTTAACTCAAAGGTCAATCATATTAATATCATTTGTTACTTTTGGGCCCTCCAAATTAATATTGTATTGCTCCATTCATTCGCCTACAAGTACTGGTAACAACACGTAAAAAGATTAACCTCGTCACCAAAAACTTCAAAACATATTTAAACATGCCGATTAGTTGAATAGTCATAATTACATCATGAGCAGTAACCAATATATAATCCTGACATGATCCCACCGTTTGACGAAATTAATTGAACTGACCCACCAATCTGCCATTCCCAAGATGTATAACTAGCTATATAAATTAATTATTCAGATAGTGTACCATAACCAACATGGGTGGTGGAATATAATTTAGCAAATGAAATGGTAAAACACACTGATTAATTTTGTACTCCAAAAGGTGTTATAAAATTATCTTAATATGGATTTCACGTATATGACGTATGTAAATATTATATACCTTTATATATACCATGCAAAATTAACAGTCAGCATGCATGGCCTAATTTGTGATTCTTTCATTACAAGATCAAACTCCAGCCACCGATGATGCTTCACATAATTAAGTAATTAGATATATCCGACATTCCATACCTTTCTTTGCAAGCCTTAGCATGTATTCAGCAAATATATAAACATATAATCCTTTCATTTTCTTCCCCGAGAACGTCAAATTACTTCTGCTTTCCCAAATATACGCGAGTGGTACCATTTTGACTCATACACCAGACAAGATCCTACATGCCTCACAGCAATCTAAACGCAAGAAGGTATTATCATACTATTATATTTTCACATTCAACCGTACCAATTAATTGATGGTTTGGCGCTGCATGCTTGTATGAAGAATTTAAAGGATAGCTGATCTCTACGTTCATGTTTGCCGAAATTCTGACTGTTTGATGTTAAACGCAAACATAAAAAACATGAATGCATGTCATCCATTCTTTTCTAAAAAGGTTTTTAGGACTTTGATTCGCGCATATCCACCGTCCAAATATGCTTGATGATGAGAAAACGTTTGACTTCTGATCATTCCTAATTCGGTGTTGTTTATAATTTGCATAGCTTTAATTTGTCTCTGAATACATTTCCATGTGATGCAGATTGACCTTCATTCAGTTAGCAGGCATGAACAAGCATGTGATGCCGGTGAACACTCCATCTTGTATGTCGAATACTTAATTTCAGGGTCTTATTAATATGTCTGTATGTAAAAGATCGATGGTCAAGTGATCAATCGATTTTCTTGGTTCTTCTATAGGATCACTGATTCATTAATAGGTGATCTTCAGATCTTGTCTAATTTCAGCTATACCTGTATAATAACTAACAAAAATTTGAGGGATTTATTAGATGAAACTTTATTTAATTTCCCACCTATTTTTGTTCATTCAGTTTCTTATTAATAGTTAAAACGTTGATGGGTACTACTATATATGTGATATATATGACTAGCTAGGGCAATTCTCACCTTGCAAAGAAAATGAAAATTGATATTGCAGTACATACCGGAATATCATGTTCGGAAGTTTGTACGTATACTATCCTATAAATCAAATATTTAAATTTTTTTACCATCAAAATTTCAAAAATGCATAGTTATAAAACATGATCTCGTTTAATTCTTTCTAATTCTATGTTCAACACTATATACGCCTGATTTGATAACAAAATATAAGACATACGTACCCATATCTGACAGGTAAATATAATTGGGTTCAGATCCTCGTGATTAAGCAAAAGATCAATGCATGTGGATATATGCATGGCTTAGAATATGATTGTATACGTAACCTACATCCTCATCATTATATATTTTGTATCCTATATTTGTACCTACATTTAAACAAATATAGGTACGTATGTCTTATATTTTTTTCCTAGCGTAAATGCATGCGTACGAATGTTCTTGTTTTCTACTTCTTGGCTTCAAGCTCTGCAAGTCTATGAGTCTCATGGTTATGCTTTATGAAATCCTTTTATATTAGTCATTTATTTTTATGATTTTTTAAAAAATTCTAAAAAATCATTATAAATAGCCAAACGTTTCACTCGATTTACTAAATCGAAACATTATTATTTACCATAGACAAAAGGCTTCATCCGTTGCTAGCTGTGCTTGACATCATCAAGTCGAAAGCAGGCTGGGAGGTTGATTTGAAAGACAAAATTAAAGCAGCCGATTTGCAACAGAAAGTGTGGGACGAGTCACTCGATAAGATGGGGAGGAAGGCCGGCCCATGTGTTGAACTATACAAGGGCAAGTTTACCGACTATGGCATCTCTTTCTTCATCAATCTGGTAATCCCAGGTCAAAAATCCTCCGACACCATGAGTCCCTCTTTTGCCTACCTTTTGCTGATGTAGCTCCTCTTAAAAGGCTTAAAAAATTGTGGACCATATTTTGTTGATATATAGAACAAAATTTTTCTGATTAATTTTAAATGTATTGACTTTACGACGCCCTCCAACTAAGATTATACCGTCTAAATAATATCAGATCATATAAAAATGTTTGGCCAGTATCTTCTAAAGATCAAAGTAAGATAAAGAAATGAAATATTTAAAAAACTATTCTAGCACCTTCACATCCTTTTGCAAGGTCTAGATGGATATTATTGTTGGAGATTGCACGTCACTGAGTTGAAATATGGTTGAGCCATATAGTACTCATTTCTAACCAAATCTTCCAATAAAGATAATGTTTGTGATCTTTAGATGGCCATATAAATATATACATATATATATATATATATATATATATATATTTGCCAGTGAAATATTTTCAATTTCACCAAAGAACTAATTAAGTGCTTCTGGAGAAGATATATTCGCGTTTGAAAATGGGATAAAATTAATTAACAATGTCCAAGAGGCATGAAAAAATACTTAAAATGATACGGCCCGCATATTATTCTTAATTAGCAGCTGAAAAACTAACAAATTCTTGCTTATGTTACAGGTTTATCATGGTGGATAAGGACCACACAGATTGGTGGGACAAAGATGCCCGAGAACAACATCAAGAGTCATAGTCTCGGGTACAAAATATGTCACACTGAATGGGCCCTCGTAATAACCATGCAGATTAATTGGGCCCATATTTTAAAGAAGAAATCATAGTATATTCGTCCGTCAAAATATTATAAAGTTTTTGAACAAAAGGGGTACGTCCGGCCTCCATATCTGCAGATATAAATATAATACATTTTAAAAAGCATATAATAGATGTTCAAGAAGATAATTGCTCAAGTTGATAAAAAGTAATGGAACGCATGCATAATGTATGCCTGTTTTTCATGTTAGATATTCATATGGTGGCGGTGACTTTTGTGCTAAAATTACAATAGTAAAACAATGTGTGAAGTACCATAATATAGAATAAATAAAACTACGACAATGCAGCCTCTTTTGGTAGATCAATGTGGAGGAACTACGTAGCCCACTTAATCGCATTGGAAATCAAAGTTCATGAGGCTTGTTAGGCAGTACTTGAGATTATTACAAAAATTTTGCAAGTCTCAATGTGAAAGCAGACATTAACAATTGGACCATGCAATTATCATAAGATTCATACCCTTCTTTCTTCAAGTTTTGCCTTTTCATTTGGTGATATATTAGAAAGTTTATTTCGAATCAAGAGCATTATGTATGTTTGCTTTAAATAATGCAAGAACTAATTTTCTTGTTAGTTTTCTTAAGAAGGATCAAGTTTGTTGTTAGATACATGGGGCCCTCCCAAAAACAATACTAAATAGATGCCTTTCATTTTTTTTAATTGGGGTTTGTGATTTTGCTCATTGGCACAAATTATTATGAAGTCAGATTGTATTATTAAAAACTGCGTTCACTGATATCAATAGCTTGCCCACAGCAAGTTGGTAGTTAGTAGTGTTCAACAACCTTGCATTACTATATGTGAAACCTTGCCAAATTGATCCTTACAACAGACAGAAACTAGAGATCCTAACATCATCATTGAAATAAAGAAGGTGGTTTCCTATGGGCACCCCACTTAAACAGTTTTGGACCTTGAGGTGGACAAAATCAATTTCATCCTAATCACCATGCGTGAGTGTCGGTTATCATTTTAATGTGTAGCCCACAAATTCCTCCCAAAATGAAGCTCCCTTTTATTTTTTCTTACTGCATTATTATTAATTTAAAGACATAGTAAGATGAACCCAGTTGGCTTTTCCGTGGAAATGCAGAGCTTCAAGCCATCCACATTGACTTCCATGGCTGCTTTTGCATCAGGAGAGCCCCAGGAAGTAGAGATACCAGACTAGTTGTTTTCATTGGGAAGTTGGTTTTATTAGCATTAATGGAAGAGGAGTTGCTTGATCATGGTCAATGATACTTGCTTGAGAAGTTGGAAGAAGGAAGCTCAAGTGCTCAACTGATTTAGCGGCTAAGCATTAATATGTAGAACAATAATAATTTACCAGACATCTAAATCAACTATCTATATTCCACCAACAATGAGGCTTCAAGCCCATCTTTCAGTGAGAGGAAATACAACTGAATTATCAATTATGTTCTTCTTTCATTATGTACAGTGTATCAAAGCATTACAGGACACCAAAACTGTCCTTACAACATGAAGAAAGAAGACACCTAAAACCGTAAAAAAACGTACAAAAAAAACAACCTCTAATATTGAGTATCCATGAATGACCAATCTCTAATGTCCAACACCAGGGCTGGGAACAGACTTGAGAATCCTGTCTAGCCTAGTGTAATGCATGGAGAGCAGCTTCTGGTCTACGACCAAGGAGTTGCCTATCTTACTAGGATCAGAAGGGGGCTCTCTGCCCCTGGGCAGGGCACTCAAAAGCATCTTCACCTCTGTATTCTTAACATCCATTCTGTTGAGCTCTTCTTTAGAGTTCAAGAGCTTCCTGCTTTTGATACACGGGGAGAAGCAGAAAAGAATGAGCATAAGAGTGAGAAAGAAGCGTGAGGCCATCTGGGTATTGATTGTTTGCTCTGTTTTTGGAGTGGGAAAAGCAAGATGTGTAGGAGAGATGAGGGGAATTTGGACAAGGAAGGTTTGTATTAAATAGATTTGAGAAGGAGGCCGTACTTTTCAAATTGAGATCGATTCGATCGTGTTATCAACCAAAATGCATTCTCTGTCACCATCAACACCGGTTCAATTTGTTTTCTATTTTAGAGTGGTCTCGCTTGAGATTATTTGGAAGTAGTTTTCTTCCGAGTTAATTTTGGGAGTAGTTATTACTTGGTTGTATTTGTGGAGAAGGTTAGTTTCTCTAGATTAAATACCGGTGATTATAATGAGTATATTACATCGTAGTGGAAGTGTTAGTTGCGACCCTTCCCTCTAAAGCTGGGCAATTTTCATGTAATTTTTGTTTTCTCTATTTTGTTGGCATAAAATTTATGAGTAATTATATTGTTTGCATAAACTTGTCAAGTAATTAAATCGTTTTGAAATTTTATAGAGTGAAAAATCCTAACAAGTGATATTAGAGTTTAGTTAGATCGGTTATGCTGATGTATTAATTTTTGGGTATTGACAAGATGTTAAAAAACACATTTAAGTTTGAAATTCTCAGTTTGATGGGAAGAATTTTATTCCATTAAAAGTTAAGATATATTAATTTTTATTAAGAATGGTTGTGCATTTGTTCTCGAAGGAAAATAATTAAAACCAACGGGATAGTTGATGTATGCACAATTCAGTGAGAAAGATGAAATTGCTAAGACATATATGCTTTTAGCCTTAAAAGATAAAGTGTATTTAATCCAGATTTTAGTTCATCAATATTTTGGCTACATATATTATGGTTTATTTATTGCTTGAAGTTGATTTTAAGTCCTAAAATAATAGTTAGTTATTAAAAACTAATGTATTTTGGTCAAATTAAGTGTTAACCGGTCATAGACGAATGTGGGTTGTTGTTTAATTGAGTTCATTATTTAGTGGTGCATGTATATAATATTTGTATCTTGTTCATATATATATATATATATATATATATATATGAAAGTTGGAATTTTGATTTGTATAAGGTGAAAGTTATATATGTGGGTGATTCTTTTATAAATAACAAATAAATAATGATTAATGAGTAAATTTGAGATAAGTAAATAGAAAGAAAAATATATAATAAGGGTAATATCATACTTGTGTGTATTTGAGTACGACTAACTTAATTTAAATATCATTACATGTTAACATAGGCTAATAAGAATTTATTAAGCAAGATTTAGAAGATGAGAATTTAATTAGAGTAGTATTAATAAAACGTTAGTAAGTTAATGCAATTCTAAGAATCAATTCTATTTTTTTATGATTTAATATAATAACAATTATTATTTGGTTTTAGCAATCTATTAATAAAACCAACCAATTGGCCTGATCAATTAATTGGTTCGGGTGAATGGGCTAGTTAACCAAACAAGAACTGAATTGTAACGTATAACCAAACCAACCAAATTGAATTAATTTGATTTATTTTTGTTTCAGCCGAATTTTAACTAAATAACCCGAAATGATAATTGGCTACTATTTTTATTTATTTTTACCACTACCACCGTATAATTAAATTTATACATGGCCTATTCATATTTCTATTATCAACCTATATATTTTTGCTAAAAATAATTATAAATTTCTTAAAATATTTTTTTGCTCAAAATAATAGTGAATATTTTGTGAAAAAATGGTAGCATGCCACATTTCCTTATTTCTAGTTTTATGATGCCTATCCAAAAGGTTCAAATTAAAAAAGAAAAAGATATGGAATTATTTTGCACCAAGATGGAAAAAATTTATTGATCTTAGTTAAGATCATATTACAACTATATATTATCTTCAAGGTGATAGTTTCCATATCTAATCAACATTCTCATCTCCTTTCGCTTATTGTGACGTTAAAATAAGTTGAGCTTGTTGGAGAACATAGTTGGCATTACAAAATTTTCATTCTTTTAATGTTTTTAAAAATACAATTTTCACTCTCACTATGTTATTTGGCTTTGAGAACACCCATTTTGTCAAGAGGTATATAAATTAGCTAATTCAATGTATTTAAATAACTTTGCTTGCTCATATATTATTTATCCTAAAAAAAATGCAATACCTTGGATACGAGTACATCTTGGCATTTGTGATAAAAAAAATAAAAGACCCACAAATCTTTCAAAAAAATATTAATCATAAAGATGATACCAAACTCACGAAATGAAACTTAAAACAAATTATGTAAAGCCCAAACTAAAAAGCGAATAAGTGTCCGTTCTAGAACTATAAACATATTCTTTGGAATGGTAATTGCATCTACTGATGTTGCTTCTACCATTTGGATCTTGAATCTTTATAAAATGACTCCAAACTTTTGATCTTGGCTTCATAAATCCCCTCTTTGTTGGCACTAACTTCTTATTGTTGAAACAACTTGGTCATGCTACATTGGATCATCTTAAATATGATTATCTAATACGTTTGACATCTTTAAACATTAAGCAACATTAAAATATATAAGATAAATAATTTGATAATAAATGTACATACAAGAAAAACAAAATAAGCAATTAATTATCATAAGAACTTGGATTTGTATAAGCTATAGATAAAAAATGATGATGTTAGAACACTGATTATGGAATAGCTGTAATTTGACAAACATAAATTTATTATGGCAGGAAAAAACACATACTAATAAAGACCTAAAGAAGAAGACCATAAAAATCTATCTTGATCTAACCGTAGATTTGGGATCAATATAAACAACCTTGCAAGTCAATAACAGAATATAACATCACTGCCCATAATGAAAACGTGACACCTCTCTTTTAGAATATTTATCACTCAGCAAGACTATCTATGAAAATTATTTTCCTTGTCATTATTTTCTGTAGGCTTGTACCTCACAAATCTACGTAGCAGAAATTAGTCAGTTGGAATGTTGAAATTGGCACGCTAATCTAGTTGAATCACCCACCATTATTGCTTACTCATACAAAATCACAACATAACTCCACATTAGAACAAACAAACAAGCAAAAAAATAAATAAATAAATAAATAACAAGGAATGAAGACGAACAAAGTTTCAGAATTTACGAATCTACCGCCGTCAAAAGTGAAATCCGAGACTCCAACACCCTGGAAAAATTCGGTTACCTCCCAACAAGGCGACTACAACAACAACAACAACACATAAACATAGATCACTTCGACTGTATACAAACGAAACTAAAGGGGAGGATATGAAATTGGAGCACCGACGATTCGAAATGCCAGTACTGGAGCGCAGTGGACGAAGTAGCGGCGGAGGGGTCGCGCTTGCCGGGGCGGGGCTTGACGACGGTCACGGGGCGGCGGAGTAGTCCGAGCTGTCGTTGGGATTGTTGTGTGCCGATGGCCAATGAGAAGGCGGAGGAGGGGAAGGCGGTGGCGGAGGTGGGCGACACTAGGGGTCCTAACCAACTCGTTGGATTTCGGTTATTTGGTTCGGAAACGATTCCGGATCAAATAACCAAAATAAAATAATAAAGTTTCGGTTACGCCTAAATAAAGCTGAATATTTAATTAGATCTGAACTGACTTATCAGATAGAGTTTGGTTGGATTAATTCAGTTAAATAACCAAATTATACTCGGGCTTATTCGCCACCTCCGGGAAGAAAAATAAAATGGCCACCTCTCACCCCTCAAAAAAAAAACTCACCTCCTCTCACTCTCAAAATTTAAAAATAAGGCACCCGCCCTCTCCCCTGATAACAAAAATGCCCACACCTCCCCACCTCAAAAAAAAAAAAAAAAAAACCCTTCCCCCTAAAAAACATCAATACATTTTTTATAAAATCCCATCTACTCCTCAATTGCAATATGTCATTTTTTATAAATTTAACCACCCACCTAGACAAAAAAATTAAAAATTTACAAAAAATTAAAAAAATGAATAAATATCTAAAATAATATAAAACAAATAAAAAAAACACCAATCCCCACCCCACTATCCGCCACCCATGACCCAACAACTAAAATCACATAATAAACAAAATAAAATTTTGCTGAACATAACTACTTTATTTAATATACACAGAACCACCTGCGGGCACTCTTGCCGTTTATAATTAAAGTCACCCCAATGCCACATTTCTGAAATTTGTCACCCCTAACCTGATTTTCTCTAAATAAAGTATTCACGAGCTAGTCATTTGAATCTTGGTTTTAATAATTAGTAAAGCTGGTATGAACTATTTGTATTTTTTATTGTTATTTACCATATATTACAATGTGTTTAAAGGAAGACATTCAACTAGAAAAAATGGGTGAATTTGTCAGTGGGGATCAAATTTACAATTAATGAGTACATTTACAGAACTTTGTCTCTGCGCAAAAGATCAAATTTTGTTGGAAAGTCATAAAGTTCTGCAGTTGAATAGTGCAAATAATTTGTGGCTTTGGTGGATATTGCATTGCCAATGGTTATGCGGTATTTACACCTACAATTTGAGGAAGAGTATTGACGTTCAACATATAGGTCCAATATTGTGTCTTATCTTTAAGCAAGTCAATGAGACTAAAGGGCTGCTCAATTGAAATTTGTTAGTCATCCTTGATACTAGATGCTTATAAACGGTTGTCTCATAATAAAAAACATGAAAATTATCAATAACTTAGCAAATTATGTTACAAAATTAACATAGAATTCCAATTTATAATTATGAGCAGAATAATAATAATAAAGACAGACAACATCAAGTATGATAAACACAAAGATTTAACGTGAAAATTTTTTTCTATCCATGATAAAAATACTACTGATACACTATAAAAAACTTCTACTATATTTAATGAGATTAAAACATTTTATTTTATTGCCTGAGTTAGAGCTTTCCAGTATTTTTCTCTGCAACCTCTTCTCTTTCTTCGTCACTTCCATCTCTTGCCATCCTGTACTCTGTCGAGTCTCTGGCGATGATCTCCGGCTTGAATAAGGCTTCACTTGTAACAATCTCTTACTTGGAGGGAGGCCTATTTGTAAACTCCGGAATCTCTTATTTTAGTAATTCAAGCTTTCTATTGATCGTCCAATCCTTCACATTGTACACAAAGTTCACCAAAATTGAGTAAAAGCTCAATTTTCGACCATTTTCCAGTTTTGTCAACGTATTAGCAAGATTTAAACAGTCCTTTAACTTTCACCAATTTTGACTGTTCATACTCCAAAACGGATCTTATAAAATGATACCTGGAATAAATATGCTGTGAATGAAATGCCGAGTTCTTATCCAGATGAATTGCTCTCTGCTCCTACCAGCTTTCTCCCTTGGAGGAGAGCTCGGCTAGGCCGGCCTAGCCGAGCTTGTTTCGGTCACCGGTGAAGGCGATGGCTTAGCAGAGTTTTTGTATTTCTCGGAATGGATTTCAGGTGGTCATACGTCACCCCACACCAGCTGTTCATGCACGGGGAATCTTCGTGTACCAGAAAAAGAGAAAGGGAGAAGGAGCGGTCAAGTGAGACTTGGGTATGATGGGCCGCGGGTGTAATCGGGTTTGGTTCACGATGATTTTACTTGATTGGGTTTTGTTTTTTCTGAGCCAATTAAAATTGGTTGAGAAACTGAAGCCAGTCGGCGAGTAGAGAGACGCCAAGAACGGCAATTACTGTTCACCTACAACTCCATGATACTAGCTCCCAAATTAGAGGCTCCTCCTGAGGTGGCATGTCCAGTACAGGGTGATCCAAGTAGACTGATGGATCTGTAATGTGTGGGGGGAAATTGTGAGGTCAATCCCACGTTAATTTTGTTAATTTTGAAGGAGGCCAATTACTTGACTATACGTTTTGGGAAATCTTTACTAGATTTGGAGTAACAGTCAAGAGAGGTAAAAGAGGCTGGGGACAAGTTCAATTTGGTCCTATCAGGAAGGTAAGCATCAGCAGGTGAAAATATAAAACGAAGCCCCAATCAAGCCGAATTATTTACGTAGGTTGGTTCTAAAATATTTCGGATTCATAAGCCGAATCAAAATTACCAAATTTATACGCATATAAATGTTCTTTCCGCTTATTATCTTGAATATTTTATTTTAAGGTGGATTTTAATATATTTAACATGATATATACGCTTCAAATAATTTTTTATATGATTATATTAGCTAAAATATTGACTAACTAATTAAATAACCTATTTTCATAATTTATTATAATGCAATCCAGGTTTTGGAAAATTTTGATTTGGTTTCGGTTATAAAATCGCCGTTGGTACTTATCCAATTAATTTAATTGGGTCCGTTGGAAACCAAACCAACCAAACACATACCCTTGTCTTCAAAAAATATTTTTTATTATAGTAACTTGTTCGTATATATTTGTAGAATACCATCAATATTTGATTAAATTCGATCAAATTTTGGGCATTGTAATTAGTGACTACAGGTTTGAGCAGTCAAGGATGCACTACTTAAACAACTTGTTATGATTTGCAGTCGGCCACATAAGCATAATGAAGCAGGTATTCGTCAATCAAATGATTATCGATAACTCAAAGTTTATTAAATAGTATATCAAAATCGTTATCAGTACTTACGAAATTTGCATGATGCTGCAGCAACCATTTACAAGAACAAAGAAATACTGTCTAAACAAGTGAATTAACTAAAGACTACTGTTTGCTGTGTATCTGAATGAAATTGGAAGGCTGATAGAAAATGTTCTCAGTCTCCTTTAACATCAATTAGTTCATATTCATGAATTTCGCTGTTCGAGGGGTGGGAACCTCTGCTTTCATCTCTGCTACTTAAAGCAACTGATGAATCGAACCAAGGACCTTCTCTAGAAATACTGTAAGTTTGGCTGCTTTGTGAATCTTTGCTAACTGCAGCAAATCTCCAGTTTTCGGTTCTCAGGGCAACCCTAGTTTGTGGAGCTTTAACTGTCATTTTACCTTCAAGCATAGACACAACTTCTGACATTTTTGGCCTTATTGTTGGAGACCGGTTTGTACACAGTAGTACCAAATTCAGCATTCTCTGAGCCTCTTCTTTGGAGTACTTCGACCCCAGGTTGGGATCTACGAGCTCAAGAATCTTCCCTTTCTCATGTAATACATAGGCCTATCAGTAGAAAAATAAATATTGAGGAAATGATTGGTGCAGTAAAAGATGTAGCCACATAATAGTTGATTTTCTCGCTGCATATGGTAATATCAAATTGAATTTATACCATACCATTTCAAGAAGGTTAAGGAGATCATCTCCAGGTTGCTCATTCATATTGCTCTTCCCACCGACAATTTCCAATAGGACAACTCCAAAGCTGTAGACATCTGCTTTATCGGTCAAGTAACCCCTCATTGCATATTCAGGAGCCATATATCCTCTGCAATTATTTCACCTAGAGAAATCAGATTATGGCAGCCTCTCTAGATAAAACGGTGCTACATTTCCTGATACTTGGAAATTTCTAGATCAACAAACTAGAACCAGTAATTTGTACATACTTTCTATATAAGGCATTGCAAGTAATTAGACAACCTACATGGTTCCAGCAATTCGTGTGCTGATGTGGGTGTTCTCGTCTTCATTCAGTTTGGCCAACCCGAAGTCAGATATTTTGCGTTTAGATCCTTATCAAGTAGCACGTTTGTTGCTTTGATATCCCGGTGAACAATTTTTAATCTGGATTCATCGTGGAGGTGAGCCAGGCCCCTTGCAATTCCCATGCAAATCTTGCGCCTAGTTGCCCAGTCCAGTTTCAGCCGATGTTCCTCAGGACCTTTTTCAACAGATCATTTTATCAATTGTTTCTTAGCACATGAAAGGAAATAATGTACACACTCAATCTTACCGAAGAGTGCACGTGCTGAGATTGTTGTTTTCCATGTACTCGTAAATAACCAGCAACTGATTCCCCTCCACACAGCAACCATATAATTTTACCAGATTTGGGTGCTGTACAGCGGAGATCATGCCAATCTCATTAACGAATTCTCGACTCCCTGCTTCGAAAGAGATGAAAGCTGCTTTATGGCAACAACAGCTCCATCTGGAAGAATACCCTAGATCATGTCAAGTGTTGATATCTCAGAGCATGCAAAGGATGGTCCCAATGTGAAGTGACTGGATTTATTTTTATATAGCATATATACCTTATAAACAGGTCCAAAACCACCCTCACCAATTTTATTTGAAGGATCAAAATTGTTTGTTGCTGCCTTAACCTGTTTCAAGCTGAAATAACCTGTCTTTAGCTCTAAACTTTTGAGCTCTGCACTGATGAAACTGACAAAATTAGTAAATTTGTATTAACAATAGCTGGTTCAATATTTATGAGTTCATGAAGGGTGCAGGTAACAGAAAAATCCATCGACTCATGTGAATTTTTTATTGGTTTTAGCAACAAATGAGATAGTTGGTTTTATTTGGTTTTAGCAACAAACATAACAGCCCAAGAATGAATTTTCCAAACTCATCAATCTTGTCTAAAGCCGATGCAAATGGGTATTCAGTCAATATGAATGAAATCAGAAAAGGAATTCCACCTTCCTCTATTGGATCTTTGCCGCACAAACAACCTCCCATCCATAGGAGCAACAAAATCAGTGCAACAGCGAAACAAGCACCCAAAACGATCCCAACAATGGCGGCAATAGATAGTCCATGACGATAGATATGTGGTTTAAAGTCTGCAATATATCATTTTCAGAATTTGACTACCCAAGCTACCTTGGAAAAGGAAGACAAACAGGAGTTACTATCATACTTGGCTTCACAGTGATAGCCGATATAAGTGGTCCATATACACCTCTAGCAGGAGCTGAAGTAGTCCCTTTACCAGCCCAATAAAATTCGATTTCCAGTGTGTGAGCAGCAACGATGGTGGTGAAATTAAATATTAGAGGTTTACCAGAACCACCGGCTTTATCTGCAATATTGAAGTCCCACAGCACTTTCTTTCCCTGCAAGACATGGGAAAAGCTTTAGTTTATGAGTCCTGTGAGATGAAATTCTAATTCATAAGGAACTATAGAGATAAAGAGAGATGAAGGAAGACATGATAAAATATAGCTTAAAGAAAACATAATAATGAGAGCACCTGTATTGAAACATCAAAAACGCGTCTTCCCACAGTACCATATGTCTGGTCTGAAGTGAGCATTATCTCAGCAAAAATGAAGCTGTACACTGTAGTTTCCATTTTGTAAACAAAGACCATAATATTTGAGAGAGAGTGGGCTGAGACGAGCAGTCATGTACAGCTCTGGATTGCTTATGTTTAGGGCAGATGCGCTTTTGCGACAAAAGAATCTTGAGCATCCATATAGTTCCCTGTACTGCTGTAAGCCCATCTTTCAGAGGAAACATAACTTGCACCCCTTTGTTTTGTGAATCATCTTCATATTCATGGCCATTAACATTTACTTTTGGCCCTCCACAGTTAATGAATAGGGAATAGTCTGTAAACATTCTTCATTAGGACTTGAAAAACAAATTTACCAGATAAGAGTTAAGCTTCACAAACACCGTCAGCATGCTTACACTTTGCCTTTCCGGAGCAAGGGTGGTTCTTCTTAAAGCAAGCAGCAATACTTTTATATACAGACAATGAACTTGTTAGATTGCATTCTGTAGAAGTGATAAATAACAACACAAATGAAGTATTAGAAGGAAGAAGCATACGAGGTGTCTTGAAGTGATGAATAGCTACCAACCAAATTCCTGAAAAAATAATGAAGGAGAAAATTAACAATAATGAAGTCTCAAAAAGGGTCAGTTCGAAGGCATAGTCACTTACACATTCCCTTGCTGACAGCGTGATGCCTGTGGAGGGCCACTAAAATTATTATTCGACAAGTCTCTGCACCAGTGAAATGTGGTGAGTGAGATAAACCATGTCAGCATAAAGAAGTACATACAACATTGGTATTTGGTAGCTTAAAATAACAAAGTACATACACGTTTGCAGTGCTTTTCAACAGTTATTGGAGGTATAGTTCCCGTCAGCATATTATTGGAAAGATATCTAATAAGAATAACTCTGATTAGCAGATCTTCCAGAGAAGTTGTTTGCAATTTTATATGAGATTATATACTCACAAATGGTTTATTTGTGTTAGTTCCTGGAGGCTGTTTGGAATTTTTCCAGTGAAATTGTTAAAGCTGACATCCCTGCAGAAATTAAACCATGGATAGCACCATTATGATTATAGTTTTGTAAGGGTAAATATCATCTTTGAATAAGATGTGCAAGCATACATAGTTTAAAGTGTATTGTTGGAGAACCATAAAAAAGTGACAAGAACACGTGATTGGTTAGAATTCAAAAGCGAAGATAAACCAGACCTCTATGGTTCAAAAATAATGAAGAAAGTAGAACGCATATGAAGATATTTTGTAAGAAATATCCTACAGACCATTCAACATCACATAATATGTGGTGACACAAATACATGCACTGAAGCATAATGCATAAAAACTAATTTGTGGTGAGTGGTTGTTATCAGTTGGCGTAATTACAAGAAACTCACAGGTCAACAAGGTTTTTCATGCTGTCACCAATATATTGTGGGATTTCTCAAACATTTTGCAATTCCTCAAAATGCTGATACAATTACAGGATAATAACTGGTTAACAATACTAGCAGTAATAAAAGATAGAGAGATAAAATGTGTGTATTTACTCACAGTCTTTGCATAGAAGTCATGTTCTGCAGTGGTGGAAAATCACTTCTGCTTGACCCTTTCAAATCTGATATCCTCCTGATCATCAAATTCCCAGACAAACATCATGAATCAACTAAGACAAAAATTTCGTTGAACAGTTGCATCAAAACCATAACCTTTAAGTCAGAAAAATTCATGCTCACAGTTGGTTTAGTTTTGTGAGAAATGAGATGGCTCTAGGAATTGGTCCCTCCATTGCTGTGCCCTGCATGTCTCTGCAGCAGAGCGATGATCATTAAATCATGACATAGGAAAGGAAAAATCTTTCCTCATAAATGGTGTTTTGCAAGACCATCAAACCATGGGACAAATTATTACAATCTTGTCAGCTCAGTCCAGCTTCCTATGAAATTGGGAATCTTTCCAGAGATAAAACTTCCATCAATCATGCTGTAGAAGATACAAAATCATCATATTTCATAGGTATATCATTTTGTCGTGAAAAAACTATCTTGTGACAACATACAAAACTGCCAGATTCTTCAGTTGGCTAAATGACTCAGGCAAGGGCCCTGAAAAATTGTTTGCTGAAGCAATACTGCAAACAAGAAAAAAGAGGGGTAATCTAAGCACTATAGGAAATAAATCTCAAACTCAAGAGGCATATTATCTTGGCCTTTTCCCTTTGTTGCATTCCTTAAAACCTCACAATTCAGTCAGGTTAACCAAGTTGCCAAGTTCCTCAGGCAAAGATCCATTAAGTGAGTTATCATTAACCACCCTGCCAAGATACATTTGTACATGAATCTCTTACCATTCCCACGAAGGTTGACAGATGGAAAAGATGGAAAAGATGGAAAAAAGTAAATTACAGTGACGTGAGCTTGGTCATGCGCCCAAACTCTTTTGGAATTGTCCCAGAGATGCGGTTTCCCATCACAGACCTGAATAGTACAGGCAATGGAGTCATAACCTGCATTTGTATCTCTAGAACTATTTTGTTATAAGAAAGGGAAAGAGATGCTGCGTACAGGTGGGTCAAAGGAAGAGAGGCCCATTCTTTAGGAATGGGACCACTCAGGAAGTTCAGAGTGAGATCACTGTGGAACATCAAAGCAAAAAAATACTCTGTATCAGGCTTCTTTCATTTTCTAGATTGACTAACTACAACAAATAAATTTTATGATGGAACTATTGCCATTCAACCCTTTTCAAGTACACAATAATGATCAATCTGGTGAGCCATACAGAAGGAACAAATTCCACTCAACTTTATCTATACAACAGAATGAACAAAAGAAATGAAAATGAAACATTCGGCAGTGATGAACTTACATGTCCACTAGAAATTGAAGATTAGCAAATTCTTTAGGAAGAACTCCTGTTAGGTTCATGCTCTTCAATTGTCTACCAATAAGTGTATGTCAAATGAATTTCAATAGTCAGATAAATACAAATGAACCGCATTTAGAGCATAGAAGCAGGCATTCCTTTAAACTAAGTGCCATCAAATAGTAACATTCTTACATGACATTGACATGACAAACTGTTGATTGATTGAAAGAACAGTCACAGGTAACATTGTTGGTGATACCACCTGCACTCGGGCGACTCCATTGCCTAGATCTGCAGGGATTCACTTTAAAATCCCAAGATTCCATCTTCAACTTCTTTGCTATTTCCTTTAGCGCCTCAACTGTATTACATAATAGAATCAATCACGCCACTTAACGATAAAATTACAACTAAATCGACAGTAACAAACTAATCTGAGGTCAATGACCATGATATAAGAAGAACAAATTCATTTCCAAAAGCAGCTAGCAAATTCTAGTTATTTAGGTGGAATCAAGATTTATAGGCCAATTATCAGTATGGAGAAAGCAAAAGCCTTGACGGCATGTACTAACCATTAACCAAAGTCAGACAAATCAACAAGCTAACAAATTTTTCCCAACTAAAATTGAGAACAGCCATCCCCAAACACTAAAAAACATACATCTACGCACTTGGTCGGAAATAGATTAGCCAGTGAATGCACTAAAAGCAAGCCAAATCTACTTCACCTTCTTCATCAGGAAGCTTCTGTGCCAAAGATCCAATCATCAAAAACAAAAGTAGTGAGATCAATAATGAGACCCACCGAAGCCGACCAAGTGGGTCTGCCATCATCACCGCAGCCGGCAACGCCCCGGCCGAACACCGGCGACGAGCAGAACGAGAAAGGACAAAGGTAAAGCAGTATTTTTTTGGAAGCAGTATATCCAGGGACAGATATTTGGGTGATATACTGTTGGATCTTTAAGAGGAATACTGAATGGTTGATTGCATGGAAGGAGATGGACGGTCCATCCCTGGACATAGAGCTTGGTCAATGTCGTCAATGGACTCCATGGGTGAAAAGTCGTCGCCATTGTGGACATAAATTTAATGCTAAATAAGACAGTTTTTTTCAATCAGCATCTAATATAGTATTTATAATTCAAATACTAAAAATTACACATGCATGATCGATAATATCGAAGTACCTTCGGCTCATTGTTTATCGCTTCGACCTGGGTAGAATTAAGAAGGGTACTGGGTTCACTTTTGTTTGATTGCTTTATAATTTGATAAGCAAATCAAAAAAAAAGGTCAGAAAATCCACTGTAAATAACCCACTAAAAATGAGATAAATAATAAGTGTACGTGACCATTCTTATAATCAACATATATTCAATTAGAGTAGAAACTGTTATACTTAGCGAATCAACCAAAACACCTGCAGGAATTTGGTTGTGCAGTGGTATATGTATTTTATTCACCGAGCGGGAATCACTATTTCTGCAGTAGATTGCACTTTTAGGCTCTCTATAATTGATTTCTTCTTCAACTCTTAAGCAAAAAGCTTTTTAAACATGCTCTCCATCTTTATACGTTTGTGTATAATGGCGGATTCTCTGGTGTGATCAGACTCTTGGCAGGCCCAACCTCGGTAGCATAATTTGGAGCGTGAAATGCTGCAATTGATATCCTTGCTTGTTTGGAGTTGACCGTTGTTCGATGCATGATACTCTTGTAGGCGCCGTTGCTGATCATCTATACCAAAACATTGGAGGTTAACATAGAAGCTTGGTAAGAACTAGGTGAAGACTATAAATTGATGCAAGCATCAAAGATATAATACCTCTAGGACGTCTCCAACATTCACCACAAATGCATTTTTCGTTGGTTTGATGGAAATCCATTCCCCATTTTTGACACCTCAAGACCATGAACTTCATTGGCTTCAAAGAGAACGGTGAGCACCACTGAATCAGAGTGTGGAGCAATGCCCATGACTTTCTCTGGTTCTGGAAATTGGGGATAATAATTTATTCTGACGCCTTGGAACCCATCATCAAATAGTTCTATCATCTCCTCCTCTGCAATCTGTAGAGCTCTTACCATGCTGCCTAAGAGAGACATGGCTACCTCCTGAACCTTCTCTGCATATAACTCGAAGGCTTCTCTGTGATGGATAGTCGAGTACAGTAGACGGTTGAAACCGACAACGGGAAGCAGGCATGCATGTTCGTGAAAATAATAAACCGTGGAGTTGGAGCTGACCTGAACGAATTGGGAAGATTTTCATAGAAAGTGGTGCTTCCTAGTTTTACCTGGGAAATCAATTAAGTAAAACATGTCGGCCCAGTCAAGTTTTTGATCTTCTGACACTACAATTGGCCCAAGCCCTCCAAATCACCCGGCTTTTGCCATAGTTTCTTCTCGTCTTCGAGTGATATATTGAAAATATCCTCTGCTTCTGACTTCATTTTCCCAAGCAACGAGGCATTGATACGGTGATACCATGGCTTATAACATTCGAATAATATTAACAGATGAATGATACCAAAAATCAGAAATGCATCAAATCACGCGCAACTCTTATAAGAAAGCTATCGATGAACTTAAAAGAACCCCCAATCTTTGCAAGCAGAATGAAGGTTGGATAACTCGTGATCTGCAGATTCTTTAACAGGAATTGTGGGCAAGCACGGATCCGCTTGATCTGCAGAAGGAAGACGATCATGGCGTATACCCAATCTTTAAGCTGCTGAAAAATATATTACGTATTTGTAATGACTTGTAGGATTAGGCAATGCCAACATGCGATAACACGTGATAACAGCATTACCGGCGTCTAGATCTAATATTTTTTATGACAATTAATATTGTCAACGTGAATTCTTTCTTGGCAAATTCAATCAATCGGGGAATCTGACGGGCTTATCTTTATGCAGTTTGATTGTAGAAGCTTCAACTCCCAAGCGAAGCATTCACGATGTATTGTTTTCTTGCCTTATTGGCTTGTCAATATAACAGTGTATGGACGTATAATGAGCACTCTTTTAAGGACCGTGATGTTATTATGGTTTTCTATCATTGAGGAATGCAATATCGTTGATCGTCTAATAGATGACCTGACTACTGTGCCAAAAATAGATTAAAAGCAGTGATGACGATTTTACGATTCGCGGTTAATTCTAATGCTTGAAGCTCTGAAGATTGGCGGGTTTTGTCACTGACATACAATCATAGTCGGCTACCTTGACATACAACTGGAAAAGCTCTAGTTTGAGAACGTCAACAAAAAAACAGCATGTTTATTTCACGGAAGCTATGAGTGGACTGGTGATATACAAAAAGGAACTCACGTCTGATTTTCGCAAAATATTTGCTTGCTAATCTGAGGATCAACATGCCACTTCCAATGAAGAAAAAACTAAGCAGGAAATTGACAAGCAACAAATTCCCAGTTGTGATATTTCTTTTGAACTATGCCTCCTCAGTCACAAACTTCCTATCCATGGTTAAAGGTAAATACAAAGAGCTCCTATTCTCGACCAGAGCTTTTTTGCCAAGTGGTTAATCATTTAAACTTATGCATTGTATGATCCAAGCGTTCGTCTTATTCTTGTCGATTGGCGATTTGTCACTGAGAAGGTGAATGTCAAATTCATACAAAATCATTAATCATCTTAAACTTATCGTGATGTAGCCAGTCAAGAAAGCCAATCTCTCTTTTAATTTATAATTCGTGCAGACTACCTAGCATGGCTGAATAAGACATGTATTACGGATGAACTTCGTCTTCTCAGACTTATATTTAATAAGAATTGTTAACCACAAAAGGGAGTGGTTATCAACCCCCATCAAAGGAGTATATTTTTGAACAACAAATGTTTCTTCTCCGTATCATCATGTGTTTTGAATGAAAGAGTTGCTCTTTTCTAATAAATTGAACTTCTCTAAATCATTGTTCATAAAAAGTTTCCCTCACATAGCCAGTCAAGCAATCTAATGCCTCCCACAAAATACAATTCACCCCCATACACTCTTCGCTCTGTCTAGCAGCGTAAGGAAATGAATTGTTGTTATCCACTAATGATGATGAAGATGATGGGTCATTTAAACAAAGGCTAGAACTGAATTCTATATCCCCATTGTCAACGTTATGGAGGTAGAATAAGACTCACTATACGAAATAAAGTATATCAAAAATCAAATTTGAGATCAGAATGTAAAAAAGAGAACATAACTGTCAAATGATCAGGCATTTCCACAAAAATCATGCCAACATCCGGGCAAGAAATCAGTTTCTTAAGGAGGTCGCCTAATAACGTGCGTACTGAGTGGAACGATTAAAAAATTAAGCATTTTTTTCATATCATATCAAGTGAGACCTTCCATAACATCAGTATCAAGTGAGACCTGAATCATAACATTAACTCTTCCGTCATCGATCCTAACATTTAGCAGAAGTCAAAATGCTAAACAAAATCAAGTATTTCGAGCATTTTCATCTTCCATAACATCATATCAAGTGATACCCAAATTTCTAACACAACAAAACTGATAAAACTTTGACATAATCTCTTCCATCGACGAGCCCAGCATTTGATATCTAGAACTTTAACAATCAAAATGATAGACAAGACAGGATCTCCATGTTATCAAAATCTAACAATTTCCAAAATTTTCTATCTATCATGTCTAACTGAGACAAAAATTATCACACAACAAAACTGATAAACTTGACTGGTTCCCTTCCAACATCAAAACCAAGCATACCCAATATTGCCATTTTTATAGCACCACATGAAGATGTTGAAAGAAGAACAAATGTCCCAAACCTGATCAAGCGCCCATCTACTTCTTGCCGGAGACATCGACCGTCTTCTCGGCGGCCGACGCAGACGACGAACCAGAGGCGGCCGCTCCTCCCCTCGCCGCCGCCTCCTCCTCGGCCTCGACGAGCTTCTTCAACCGCTCCTGCAGGGCCCGGACGCGGTCCTCCGTTCGGCGCAGCTTCCTCCACTTGTAGGTGGCGTACACGCCCAGCCCGCCGTAGACGACGATGTAGGACGCCCACACGTAGGGGTACGTCTCGGCGTGCTCCTTCGTCGTTCGCCACTGCTCCTTGATCTTCGCAGCCCATCCTTCCGGAGCCGGCCGGGAGTCATCCCCGCCTTCCTCCCCGGCCGGCATGGTTTTTCCCCTCCAAAAGTGACAAAGATGTAGCAGTTCCTACGCTGCTACGGCAAAAAGAAGCGGCGGAGGCCAGCGACGGG
Source organism: Piper betle (assembly GCA_033002965.1). NCBI lineage: Eukaryota > Viridiplantae > Streptophyta > Magnoliopsida > Piperales > Piperaceae > Piper > Piper betle. Next base: position 63,403 of record JAURVB010004429.1, read on the forward strand.
AGACCGCCGCCGGGGTTAAGGTAGCGGCGGCGATTTAAACGGCGGCGCTTTCGAGAAGCCTGAGTTTGCAGGAGGATTGAGGTGTGAAAGGTTTTCTTATGAGGATTTAGATTGTTTTCATGTCCGGACTTAATAACGATGTAGAATTGAAAAGGGATTTAAATTTCTCTGCCTCGAATTTTGTTTCCATTACACCAGATACTTTAAAATTTCGTCCATGTCTATATCCATTGGCTTTGCAATATTAGATAGAGTATTAATGATATATAATAGGTTAAAATATTGTTTATACAAATTAAATTTGATAATGAGTAATTTAAGAATTATGGTCATTTTTTTGTATTTGATATATTTAGATGTTTTTTATAATACTATTTTAATTTTTTTATTACGTGCCATTATTAACATCATTTTACTTAAAAATATTTTAAACAAAGTAAACAGAAGATAAATATTAGTTATTTTAATTTAAAATTATTGTCAATTAAATATTGATATATGCTTTTATTCTTATAAAGAAGATAATCATATATGATTCCCTATAATTTACTCTTCTTAATTTAATATATTTTATTTAAAAATAATTTTATTTTTTCTTGCATATAACACATTCATAATAAAAAACTAATTATATAAAATTATCCTCTTATTATGTAAAATATCATATATAGAAAATAAAAATACAACCATAAAAGTTATTGCTTTATTTTGATAATTTACAAAAAAATTTATATTTGAAGTAGAGTTGTGGTCTACAGGCTGTACTCTATAGAGCACATGTAATTATCTCTTCAGGTTTTTAGCCGTTAGTCAGTTGAAGAAAAATATTTCCCTCGTTGCCGTGGAAATGGTCTCCCTGACACTCATTGCCATCCGAACTTCGAGCCCTAAACGCGCTCTTCCCCTTCCTACGCGTAATCCGCCGCCGCCGCTGCCGCTGCCGCTGCCGGTTCCGCGGCCGGTTCCGCCGCCGCCGTCTGCAAAGTTTCCCACTTGCCCTATTCTTTCTTTTTCGTTGCCGCCGACTTACTTCCATCTCCCGCCTCTTCTCCCACGTTTTGCGTGAACGAAACTGCCGCGAGTTCCGTCTCGCTGGTTTGTAGAATTGGCTAAATTGATCGCTTTGTCTTTTTAAGATTAAAACTTGTCGATTTTTGCATTGTGTTGGAGGGATTGAAATGTTGCGGTGAGTTTGAAATAGGGAGTTGGTGCTATTCTTGGTTAATGATGAGTCGCTGTTCACGGTTTGGTTTCGAATTTTACCTTTCTATATTGAATCTGAATTTGTTGTTTTAGGATCTTGTTGGATGTAGGAATAGGTTTGTGGTTGCAATTTTCTTGTTGCGTTGAATGGGAGGGGATTGAAACTTTGTGGGGAATTTGAAATCTTAGCTCGCGATGCATTGAAATGCGTTCATGTCCATGGACAATTAGGGTAAAGGCCAAGTTCATCTGGCTAGATTTGGTGTCTGGCATTTGGATTTAATTTGGTGTTTTATCTTGCTAGATTGAATCTGAATTAAGTGTTTATCATATCCAGATTGAATCTTGATGATAGTAGGAATTGGTCTTGTGGTTGTAATATGGTAACCATGGATTTGCAGTTGAATATTGGGTCTACAATGGCTTCAGATGAGCCAATGTTAGCAAATCTTCCAGCTGTCATGAATGGCCAATCTGAAATTGTGCTGCAACATAATGTCAGTGGCCAGTAAGTTATGTTTGTAGCTCTCGTGTTGTTTATTTGAAAATGAAACTTATTTGTTAAATTTAAACTAGGGAGCTGCAGGCTGCCCTGATAACTTACAACATACAGGCTCAAGCCTTCTGAAATTTCTTTATTAAGTTGTCTGTTGTTTAACCATTTATTTATGTGATTTCCTCTCCTCGTTATTGTATCACAGGGAGGAGCAAACTGAGATATCCGAGGAGGAAGTAATAAGTGTTCTTGAAATAATTGCTTCAACCGGAAAATATTGGTATGTCTTTGCTTATTTTAGAAACATATGTGAAACCACGGTGGTAGATAGGAATTGGGATGTATAGGATTTTGATACTCTTATATTAATGAAAGGAAGGATGGAAAACTACTATGTTTATAACCATCCCTCTTTGGTGGTAATATTTACTTAAAATTTTCTAATTCTTGAATTTAATTACTGTTTATGCCACACAGGCATGACTGGGAACTATTGAAACGCATGATTTCTTTTAGATTGAAGCAGGTATGGGGAGGTATGCTGTCATATTGCTCTACAGTTTGCATGCTTTTGTATCATGCAGTCATATGTGTCAATTCTTTTGATACTTTCTTTTTTGAATGCTGAAGGTGCTATCAGAGTATCCTGAGTCTCATTTGACCCCTGATGTTGGTCCACAGCCAAGTTCTTTATCAGGAGAAACCTATCCAGAGCTTGTAAATAGACTAGATGATGGTATAATATTCTTTGAAAAAGCTTTTGGATTCATTCTATTATGAATATTTTCTGATACATATCAATTTGACACATACATTATCAAGTTAATACTTGTTCTTGGGAGTATGAATATTTAGGTCAGTTGAATTATATCATTGTTTGATGCCTTGTGGACTGTAACGACTATATTATGTCATACAGAATGATATTCTTGTTGCTCAATCTAGTTTGATTTATTTTGCTTGGATTTGAATGTACTTGCTTCCCACTTTATAAATCATGTTATTGAATCATTATAAAGCGGTTATTTCATTTTAGTTCTGGGACCGTTTCTCATGTTAGCCTGATTTTATAAGAATTTTCAATAGCTTTGAAATGTAGATTTTCTCAATTGCTTATTCTAGTACTGAACAAAATTTCCATATTTTTGTGTTCTTCAGCCCTGCATAGCTTTGACGATGGCCCACCTTTTACATTGCAGCGGCTTTGTGAGGTAACCATTACAATCATGCAGTACCGGGATTAAGATTTTTATATGTAATTAGAAGCATCAAAAGTGTTGCTGCAGCCCACAAAATCCTATTATATTTTGACATTATTTGAAGATAACTCCTGCTTCTGAAGAATATGGATATCAGAATGAATATGTTCAGCCAACATGCCTATTTACTTATTCCAGTGGGTACACTTGGCAGTGGCAGATACTTCCCTTCTAAGCAATGGCTGTTATGTATAGGAAGTGTTTTCTATAGTTGAATCTTTTAGGGTCAATTTGGTTGTCCCGAAATCATATGAAAGAAATGTAAAGTTTGGAGATAAAAAATTTTCTTGTGTTTGGCTGTTCAAAAATTTATTGAAAGGAAATTTTATTTTCAGTAAAAGTAAGTCTATATAAAAACTTTACAAAGTGACATTTTCTTGTGCAAAAAAAATTGGGGAAAATTTTGGGAATCACATGTGAAAGAAATATTTCATTTTCATCTTATTTTCTTTCGAACATGTTAGAGAAATTTTTAAAATTTACATGTCATTTCATTTTATTGCATTTCTATTTCTTATGAATATTTTTTTTCATTTACGTTATTTTCATGCCTACTAAATGGACCCTTAAATGATATGAGGACTTCTTTTGATAATCAGATTTTGTTAGCTGCAAGGAACATATATCCGGTGCTATCAAAGCTTTCATTGGCATTGGAAAAGGTACTCTATTGTTGTAGCATTTTTTAGGATGTTTATATGTTAAATTGTTAGAATTTTTTATGTTCTTGATAATTGATGATTGTGGTAATTGCTTCAACCATTATTGATCACAAAGGAGCTCCATTATGAACCCTTAGTCTCTTTTTCAGAATTTATTGGTGACTAGCACTTTGCCCATATGCATGGAACCTTATCCAACTGCCTCAGGGAAATTAGTTGACTCTGGAATAAAGCCAGAACAAGTTCAACCAGCACTTAATGGGCGGGCCAATGGAGGGGAGATTGATGAGGAGATGTTAGACGCAGAGGAAGAAAACAAGGCCACAGAGCCAGACACAAGAGATAGTATGGCCGCAATTGCTGCTCAGGAAGCGGTTGCAGAACTGCCCTCACCTACGGATCGGCAGACTGATCAATCTTCATAGCGGAAAAAACCAATTTCACTGGATGCTTTATTGTTATAAACCATGGGAGGTAAGGCTACCTCCTTCGACCGAGCGATTGAGTCCATTGAGTGGCGTGCGAGTGACCACATTAAACTGCCCCCTGTTTAGTGCATTGCAATTAGAGCGTCGTTTTATATCGGGCAATTGGATTGCTAGTTCTTCATTTGGTGGTTATTTCGGTTATACCAATGCCAAATAACAGATTGTTGATTTGGCAAATTCGATCGCTGACAAACATCATTAAATATTTATGACAGGACGGTGATCCTTGCTACTTGTAATAATTAACTTTGTATTGATAGCGACTGAGGTCCACGCTCACAAAAAAAACAAACTTTGAATGCTGCGATTATGCTTGTTGATACTTGCTTTATTTATCAGTAAATGCTTGTATTTCTTTCCCCATGATTGGGGCCACCGAGCGTCCTCTTTGATGAATTATAAACTGATGTGTGAATAACCCCATGTAGTAAGTTCTATTGACGTTCTTTCTTTTCCTTTCGTTGTACCATGGTTGAACCTTTAGGTGGTGGTGGTGTTTTGTTTTAATAAAAAAACTCTTTGTTTATTCAAATAAATATATGCTTGTTTATGTGAGCGACGTGTATGAAACATGATAAGTCTATAAAAAAAGTTATTATTTTTTACATTTTACAGTGAGTTGTCATGTTTTGAGTGGGTTTTACTTTAATTTTATTAATTTAGGAGTTTATTAGGTATTATTAATAAAGCAAGAAATTATTGTGATTTTAGAATAAAAAATGTTAATTTATGTTGTTTTAGTAGGGTGTTAGAAGATTATCTAGAGTGAATTCAGGGTGAACTCGGGCGACAAACACTACCTTGTAGTTGAGAAAAATTTATGGCCCAAACCCAAGCGCTGGCCGTAGAAAAACAACTTTTCGATATTTCTAAAAATTATGGTGGGCTACACTTTTAATATTCGGTGGATCATTTATAAACTTGATTTAGGGGGGCGGAGGGGAGAAAAACTTTGGACAACTGGGTGATAGTATGAAAGACGAGAAAGAACGACGAAGAAGTTTGATAGGAAGAAAACAATTTTCCGAAAAGAGTTTTTCTTATTTTGATTTAGTTTTCTTTGTAATTAAATGATGTTTTTTATATTACATATGATTTTTTTAAGTTTAGTCGAATATTTTATGGAGTAAATTTTTTTCTAAGATTTTAAATGACACCTAGTGCATGAATGAATAAAGGTTATTAATTTTTATCTATATGATTGTGTTTTGGATTATTTATTTTATTCTATTCTTAATACTATTATTAGACTGACTATTTATTGTTAGATCTAGAGATTTAATATTCTCCAAAGATAAAAAATAAATTTGTCATTAAATAGAATAGTCTGTTTAAGGTGATTTACCTGTGAGATAGAAATATATTCATATGTCTTGGGTAACTATTAAGAGTAGAAATTAAAATATCATTTTGCATATATAATTTTATAGAAATATAAAAATTTGGTGCAAATGATAAATTTATAATGAATCAAAGATTATCATAAATAATTAATTCTCGTAGTTAATGATCCAATATACAATTCACAAATAAAAGTTATAACTTTAATTATATAGAGCACTCGGTAAAATTAAAAATCTTAAGTTTGTTATTTTGGAATTAATATTTGACTTGAATATTTCATATTAAATTAGTTTAGTCTTAATTCATAATTTAATCTCACTTTGAATTTATTTTTATTTAAATATAATTAATTAAATTATATTTTATTATTGAGAATTTCTATTTTTAATTTTCCGTGGGACATATTTTCTTATCAAAATATTAAGAAGCTAATTAGTTAGGCCTGGACTCATGGCATGGAGTTGAATGTCTATATACAATTGTTTTTTTTAAAGGATCACTAGTTTTTATCTGGGTTTCTAACGGATAATACTTGTTAATTAATTAGTGGCTTCACAATCCAACCGTGGAAAACTAGAAGTTGGTTTGTAGTATAATATTTTTGTGAACTCAGAATCGTAGCATGCCTACTTATATACCCATAGCTACACTTCCTAAACAAGGCCAACTTTTTTCTTTTCTCGAGAAAGTGAAATATTTTTCTTTTCTCGAGAAAGTGAAATATTTTTCTTTTCTCGAGAAAATGAAAGTAAGTTCATCCATTGCACAGTCGCATACACAGTGCATACAGCTTACAAATTTAAGTGGAGTCATTACACAAGGCCAGTTTGACTCGTTTTTTCCCATTAATTGTTGGGCCTTTTGGGTTATTTAAAAAAAAAACAACTAAAGGAGTTTTTTAGCAAGTGTCACAAGCTTTTTAAATAAAAAAATTAGTTTAAAAAATAAAATTTTATATTATTTTATATACAAATCATTAATATTATCCACGATTAATATAATATAAACCTAATATTTTTTTTGTATGTCGGGCAACCTTAAAACTATTATCGTTTGACATCTCATTTTAAATCATTGAGTAAAACCTATAAATAAGCATTATTTGACAAACTTACTTTAAGTTTTAATGCCACGGTTAGTCTTGACACTCACCCAAAAAGAGATTTTCAGTGTCATGATTTCTTTTAATCTAAAAACTAATTTACTGAATAAAGTTCTTTCATTATCCTACGAGTTACTAAGATCATCCGCAACTCATATATGATAAACCCAGCACAAATCTCTCCTAAGCATGGCTGGCTCACTGCTGGTGGGCAGCAGTGAAGACAACGCTGGAAGGAGCATACATATACATATGTAGATGATCGATGGGGTTAAATACTACTTCACCAAAGAAAAATTATGAAGAGTTGAACTTCTTAATCTGTTCAATATTAACGGAGATAACGTCAAGATCTCCTCAAACAAGTTCAGATGACCCAAGAGCATTCATTTAAAGTAAAATAATGCATGAGATTTTAATCAAGGTAGGTTGACGTCGGTGTCGATGGAGGAGACAACCTGCTATAGCTTATTGTTGGTCGTTGAGGACTGGGATTAGGCGTCGGTGGTGAAGGCAGCTGACCTTTTCCTTCCATGCCACCACCAGCAATCCCACCATAATTTACAACTGGTACTTGATCTGTGTGGAGGAGAATGATCTTGGGCATGTCCATCTCTTGAGGTATCACTCGGGCGATGCTTAATGGAGCAGCTACCATTAAGAGAAAAGCAAGCAGAACCAGAACCAGTAGCAGCACCGACCAACGCCGAAAACTCTCCATTTTGAGACGTTGTTGACACCGCAAACTATGTGGTAATGGCCTATATTTAGATAGTGAAACTGGCTGTGCCAAGCTCTGCTATATATATCAGCGCAGCGCATTGATAAGATCAGAGTACTTCTAGCCATAGCAAGATTATTTAAATGGCTCTCTTGATGTCTTTGACTGGTTGGCTATGAATTGGTGTTTAAACTATGAAGTCAATAAAAATATTTTGCATGCAAACCTGCTCTCCCAATCAATATTCAACCGTAGCCGTGGGGTAGCCAGCAAGCTAATAGTGACATAGTTTTAGTTTTTTTCTCTCGACATGACACAGTTTTAGTTATAATCATAAAAAAGGTACTTTGAGAAGTAAGAGTATTCCTTTTGGCCGCAGCGACCGCAGGTTGATTGCATGATCACTTGAAAGGTTCTGTTGATATATGGTGATTGCTGGTTAATTTGTGAAGAAACTGGTGTGAACATTAATTCTAGCTTTCACACGACATGCTTATGACCCAGAAGCGTTTTTCTAGAATATACTATATATATTACGAGCATTGGGATCTTCATATTTTAAGCTGTTACATGGTCTTTCTCAATTTAGTTTTGTAGCAGGTCTAAGTCTTCACACATGAGACGTTTGTCAAAAGAGAACATATGCATCAGAGGGTAGAAAAAGTTTTTGTCGTCTGCTTGTAAGGTCTTCTTTTTTGTTTTGTTTTTTTCTAAGCAAGTCTTCGTCTCTTTCAAATTAAAATTAAAAACCAACTCCCCTCTTTGTTGTTTGTTAAATATAAAATGTGTACAAAGAACTCTCATCAGCAACTTGTAAATCTTGCCTTCCATTTACATCACATGGTTGTAATTTTTATTTTTTGGACAAAAATATCTTCATCATCTAACCATCTTTATAATTTAATGACTCACATTAAATATGGCTAACACATTGAGTGTCATTTGTTAATGATACAAATTATTCTCATTCCATATTAGTCCACCAACTTTACACTAAAATACAGTAGTTAAAAACTTCATTCTATTTAAAAAAATTTCTAGTTGAATCTAATTTATATAACTTTCAAGGGAAATTTTGTGAATTATTAATTTCAAATTGAGAAGGCTTTGCCTTTGTTTATAACATTCACCAAGTTGAGTTAGTCAACTAACAAAAAAATTTATAGACTTGTTGGTTTTCCCACAATTTACCTAATTAAGTGAAGATTTATATATGAATATTCTTGGCACCTCTAAAAAAATATTGGGAGTGATTATACCACTTGTTTGGAGTTGGAAATGGTAGAAGATTTTAAAGTTGCATGGTATAAGGGATTATGGGTGGGAAGATGAATTTGGTAGTAATAAAAATCGATAATTACTACAACTTGAGGATTTTAGGACACTGAATACCACAATATTACTTGTTTACGTGGAGAAGAATTTGATAATGTGAAGCTGGAGTAACATAAAACTTGGAAGACCCAGTTCCCAACGAGGAAACCTCAATTAGGGAGCCTTACTTAATGTCACGGGCCGCTCTCTATGGGACAAAATTTTTCGCCCCAACAGCAAACCGCGCGGCGTGTTTCGCCCCCGAAACACCAGCCTCCCTTCAAAGTACGCAACAGAAACCCCACTACACGTGTAGCGGGACGATCTCCTACAAGAGACCCGAAGCCACACCCCTGCGCTCCTGCAAATCACGACGCACGCCGAACACAAATACCAGCACCCAAATTGCCTAGTGCACGATATCGTTCGGTACCGATAGACAATTCTCAAAACATCCACAATAGCAAACCAAGCAAGTAGTATGAAGCGACTCTGATCGATCACCCAATATCGATCCTTGACACCAATCCCCTGATCGGTATCGCAGCAAGTTCCCGGAATCAAAGAACGCCGCTAGTACCCAAAATCAGACGCCAACACCACAATTACGGAACCCCTGTTCCAACCTTGAATTAAACACAAAACAAGGATACAGCAATCACCCCTATGATCGCTTACACCATGGACATGCAAACCCCACGGTGTTCAACTCTTCCCCTGAAGAGTAGCGAGAACTAGAGTACCCCCACTCACAATCGTCCTCACAAAACACAACCCCGAGCAGCCACCCACGACCTACTCGTTTACATGCAAAACCCTCAACCAAGTAATGCAAACTAGGTTATGCGAAGAACTACGTCGTACCTCCAATCACAGCACCACGACCAGCAACCCTATGCCGTCGAACTCGTGAAGAATCAACTCCCGGAATTGATCTGCAGCACTCCACGAACTTGGCTTGATGAGGTTTCTTTCTTCTCCACAAGAAAGAGCAGACGTTCCACCAAGACCCTTCTCAGCAGTTCTTCCTTTTTCCCACGTTGGCTTCCTCCTTATATAGGAGTCTCCACGTTGTTGAACTCTTCCAAGATAAACTACAATCTGAGCATAATCTTTTCCCAAAAGATTATCTCCAAGATCTCCCACGAACCTGGACTCTCTTGACGTCTCAATTCAATCCAGCCCTGGGCGTGCTTATCTGCAATTCAGTTGCAATCTTATCTCCAAGATTCCGATCAAGATCCATCCTCATCTCTATCGGCAAACAAAGTCCAGCGCTGGTAGTTAGTTACAACCACCACGTCCAACCCCCTGGCTCGACCCAAGTCTTCGGCTCGACCAACCAGCAACCTCGTGCACGTCCCAGACGCACCACCGATAACCCCTGCTACCGATAAACCATTAGTACCGATCAACTCCATCCATCGATCATGTTGGTGCAGCCAGACCCTCGCTACCGATCACGGCTCGATCACGCTCGCTAGCCAGGTCTCGGTCACGTAGCGTGATACCGCAACTCGCTACCGCTACCTGCTCGCTACTTGAGTCGCACCGCACGCTGCACCGATGTCTCGGCATCGCTCGCTAGGCCTCGGTCATGGCTCGATCAAAATCCCGCTAGCGCCCCACGCTCGCGCACGCTGCACCGCTGTCTCGGCAGCGCTCGATCACGCTCGCGCACGCTAGCGATCGCACACCAGCATCGAACCAGCGCACACCCGGCACTCCGCGATCCGCACGCAGCGATCAACCTCGAGTCCTCGCGCTCGGTTCTCGGCACCAATGCTCGATCATGATCCGACGCCCAAGTGCTCGGTCACCAGCACCTGTCTCGATCATCTTGAGGTTTATCTGGTCTCCGACTGACTCATGCTCGGCACTTCGTTACCTGCAACTGCAACACCGTGTTAGCCTCAACCAGTTGTTTCACCACTCGAATAGCCCCGTGCTACTCGTGTCGGACCCGGCATGCATGGGAACAACTGCCCAATCCCGCGCACCCGGCACATCCTCGGACTAAGGCTGTAACAGCTCACCCCCACCAATGAGATCCGATGTCCTCATCGGAGGGTTAAGTCCACCCTGGTACTTCTTGATTCTTCTCTCAAACTGCCACAAGTCCCTTGCTCGTTCCCAACTTGCTTCACTCCTCGGTTCGCCCTTCCACTTGATAAGATACTCAATCCCGGTGTTTGGTGCACCTTGCCTATGCGCCAAAATCTTCCCCACCTCCTTCGTATATTGCCGCCGGACAGTAGGTGGAGCTCTCCTTGGACGAGCTCTCCTCGGATCGACCACATCCTCATGGAATGGCTTGAGAAAGCTGACATGAAATACTGGGTGAAGTTGATACCTCTCCGGAAGCTTCAACTTGTAGGCCACGCTCCCGATCACCTTCTCCACCTCAAAAGGACCGTCATACCGCTGCACTAATCCCCTGTGCACCTCGGTACGTCTGATCTTCTTCCAGATCTGTGGTGTGAGTCTCAGCATCACTTTGTCCCCTACGCTGAATGATACCGGCCTTCTCCTCAAGTCGGCATATCTCTTCATTCTGCGTGTTGCTTTGGCTAGTGAATCCACCGCATCCTCATACAGCTCCTGCCTGTCTCGGGCAAACCTGTATGCTGCTGGACACTTCGCTCCGCGCCCTTGCAAAGCTACCTCCAGTGGTGTAAGAGGCTGGTAGCCTGTAGCAACCTCGAAAGGACTCAGTCCCGTTGCTGAGGAACGATGCAGATTATAACAAAACTGCGCCGCATCAAGAAGATCCAACCAGTTCCCCTGGCTGGCTGTGACGAAATGCCTCAAATACTCCTCGAGTAGAGCATTCGTCCTCTCAGTCTGCCCGTCAGACTGAGGATGATTAGCTGTAGAGAAGTTCAGCTTACTCCCTAGTAAACCAAACAAGCACGTCCAGAATCTCCCTGTGAACCTGGCGTCTCGATCACTCACTATGTCTGCCGGTACTCCAAAGTACTTGACCACGTTCCTAAAGAACAGTTCAGCAGTCTTCTCGGCTGAGCATTTCTGTGGAGCTGCTGTAACTACGGCATACTTTGAGAATCGATCTACAACCACCATCACCGACGACATCCCCCTTACCTTGGGAAACCCGGACACAAAGTCCATCGAAACCGAACTCCACGGCCTCGTTGGTGTAGGTAGAGGCTGCAGCAAGCCTGCCTCTAGTCGTCTCTCCACCTTGTCTTGCTGGCAAACTAAGCAAGACCTGACGAAAGCTTCGATATCAGCCTTCATTCCCGGCCAATAATACGCCCTGGTCATTAGAGCGTACATCCTGTCTCTCCCAGGATGTCCTGCCCACTGGGTGTCGTGGGACTCCTCCATTAGCTTTCGCCGTAGTCTACCCGTAGGGATATAAAGCCGACCCCCACTGGCGTAAACCACTCCATCTTCAGTCCAATACTTCCGAATCAGCCCCTCACTGATCCTGTCGACCAGCTTCTTGTACTCTGGGTCGTCTCTTGCTAACTCCCGGACTTGCCCCAATATCTCAGTCTGAATTTCTGATATAGCTGCCACCACCTCCATGTTCTTTCGACTCAGGGCATCTGCCACCTGATTCGTCTTTCCCGGCTGGTGCAACCACTCGAAGTCGTACTCCGCCAGAAACTCTTGCCATCTCGCTTGTCTCGGGGATAGTTTCTTCTGGGTCTTGAAGAAAGTGTTAGCTACATTATCCGTGATCACCACGAACTTGGATCCCAGCAAATACACTCGCCACACTCGAAGGCAATGTACCACTGCGAGCATCTCCTTCTCATGCGCTGAGTACCTCGTCTCAGCGTCCTTCAGCTTCCAACTCTCAAAAGCGATCGGATGCCCATCCTGCTGTAGTACTCCTCCGACTGCCTTGTCTGAAGCGTCTGTCACCACCTCAAACGGTCGACTGAAGTCCGGCAACTTCAGTATCGGCTCAGAAGATATAGCTGCTTTCAACTCATCAAAAGCTGCTTGGCATGAACCCGTCCACGCCCATGACTGTCCCTTCCTCAGCAGATCAGTCAACGGTGACACTACATGGCTGTACCCATGTATGAACTTCCGGTAGTAGTTGGCCAAACCTAGGAAGCTTCTCACCTCTGTCACCTTCGTCGGTTCCGGCCACTCGGCAATGGCTCGGACCTTTGATTCCTCCATGCGCACCGACCCCTGACCAACTTTATGGCCGAGAAAACTAATTTCCTCCAGGCCGAACTCACACTTCTCTTTCTTCACAAAGAGTTGATGTTCCCTTAGGCGATCCAAAACCTGCTTCAGGTGTCCACGGTGCTCCTCCATGGACTCACTATAAACAACTATGTCATCCAGATACACAACCACAAACTTGTCGAGATAATCATGAAACACATCATTCATCAGGTTGCAGAAAGTAGCTGGCGCATTCGTCAACCCAAATGGCATCACAAGGAATTCAAAAGACCCATACCTTGTGACCATAGTTGTTTTGACACATCCTCCGGCGCAATCCGGACTTGCCAGTATCCTGACCTCAGGTCCAGCTTAGTGAAGACTCGTGCTCCACTCAGCCTGTCAAACAGATCAGCAATTAAAGGAACTGGGTACTTGTTCTTGATGGTCACCTTATTCAGTCCCCGGTAGTCGACGCATAGTCTCATCGACCCGTCGTGCTTCTCCTGGAATAGAACTGGCGCCCCATACGGTGCAGTTGATGGCTGAATTTTCCCCGAATCCAGCAGCTCCCCTAGCTGGATTTTGAGTTCTGTGAGTTCTTTAGGCGACATCCTATATGGCGCCTTCGCTGGTGCTCTTGCCCCTGGCTCCAGCTCGATCCGGTGTTCGATCGTCCTCTTGGGAGGTAACCCGTCTGGCAATTCAGTTGGCATCACATCGGAATAGCCTTCCAACAGTTCCAACAGTTCGTCCGGCACCACCACCACGTGATCCGGTTGGACCTCTCTCATCACAGCAAGATAAGTCGAGGCTCCTCGCTTGCACCCCCGAGCCACTTGCATTGCCGACAAGTGCTCGCCAGTAAAAGTGCGGCTCTCGACCCCAGAAGGCCTCCCACTGCCACGAACAAAGCTTGCACCCGCCGTGCTCATGATCAGTATACCTCCCAGGTGTGGAAAAACTCCCACTCCAGCAGTACTCATAAACGCATTACCGAGGATCAAACCAAAGTCATCCATCTCGATGACCATGAGATCCACTCGGCCCTCGAATTCTCCCAGGTTCAGTCTGACACTTCTAGCAATGCCATCCACCTGCTTCGCCTGTGAGTTCACTGCCTTAATCTTACTTGTGTTGGTCCCGGTTTTCAGCCCCAGCTCCGTAGCCATCCCCTTGGAGACAAAACTATGGGTTGCCCCAGTGTCTATCAAGGCTGAAACCTTCCTCCCATTCACTACACACGGAACAAACATCAAATCAGCTCCCCCTGAAGCTGCTCTTCCAGCTCTCAATGCCCCGAGTATCTGAAGGGTAGATGCTCGAGCAGAAGGACCCGCATCCTCCTGGTCATGGTTTGCTTCAGCCACCAAGGCACTGAGCTTGCCCTTGGTCGGACACTCTCGAGCCAGATGCGGACCATTGCACAGAAAACACCCGGACTTCTTCAGATCCACTACCTTCCGGTCCTGAGTCCCTGCACTGAAGTTCTGAAACTTCTTCTTCGGCCTCCTGGATGGCTTCCTCGTGCCACCCCGCTGATTGCCCTGACCACCCTGGAGTTTCTTAGCCGGACCCACGTCTGTGTTGCTTGGCCCTGGCCTAATATCCACCAGTGCGTCGGCTGCCACCAAAGCTGCAGGTAAGTCCTGTACCTTCTGCCTCTTTAGTTCCATCTGCGCCCAAGTCTGCAAACCATTGATAAAGTTGAATAACTTATCATCCTCCGACATATTCTTGATGTCGAGGAGACAAGAGCTGAAGTCTTTGACGTAATCCCTAACTGTTCCTGTCTGTCTCAACCGTTGCAATCGAGACCTCGCCACCCATGTAGTGTTGGTTGGAGAGAATTGCTCCCGAAGCTCCTTTTTCAAGAACTCCCAAGTCTCAATCCGGTGTCGACCAGCTGCTTCATCCTCTTCGGCGCGACATCTATACCATAACTTGGCATCACCGGTCATAAACATACTGGCCATCGAAACCTGTCTATCTTCGGGAACTTTCGCAGCAGTGAAGTATTCCTGCATGTCCCAGATGAAGTTTTCCAGGTCCTTGGCTGACCTGGTCCCCTCGAACTTCTTTGGCTCGGGCACCTTGAGCCTTCCTGGAACGGCTTCTTCTGCTACACGATCAGCAATACCCTGCTGAGGCCGCGCTACCCACACTTGTTTGAGCAAAGCCACATCTGCGTGCATTTCCTCAACCGCAGCCCGGAGATCTCCCATCTCCGCCGTCTCACCTCGCACCTGGCTGGACTCGGCCCAAGTGGTAAACCGAGTGTTCAAGTCCCACAACCCTTCTGCCAGAGACTGCAATTTGTCGAAGGCGGTATGTCCGTCTCCATCACTGGTAGGCCCTCCTACCAGCACTTCCAGCCGTGCGACCCTCTCTCTGAGAGCATCAGTGGATCGAGTATCCATCTCACCGGTAAATGTGGAGAACCCTCCCCCGAAGGTTATAGTGCAACTTCTTCACAGGATGCTTCGTCGACCAAGTTTTCACCGAAACTCGGCTCTGATACCTCTGTCACGGGCCGCTCTCTATGGGACAAAATTTTTCGCCCCAACAGCAAACCGCGCGGCGTGTTTCGCCCCCGAAACACCAGCCTCCCTTCAAAGTACGCAACAGAAACCCCACTACACGTGTAGCGGGACGATCTCCTACAAGAGACCCGAAGCCGCACCCCTGCTGCTCCTGCAAATCACAACGCACGCCGAACACAAATACCAGCACCCAAATTGCCTAGTGCACGATATCGTTCGGTACCGATAGACAATTCTCAAAACATCCACAATAGCAAACCAAGCAAGTAGTATGTGGCGACCCTGATCGACCACCCAATGCCGACCCTGACACCAATCCCCTGATCGGTATCGCAGCAAGTTCCCGGAATCAAAGAACGCCGCTAGTACCCAAAATCAGACGCCAACACCACAATTACGGAACCCCTGTTCCAACCTTGAATTAAACACAAAACAAGGATACAGCAATCACCCCTATGATCGCTTACACCATGGACATGCAAACCCCACGGTGTTCAACTCTTCCCCTGAAGAGTAGCGAGAACTAGAGTACCCCCACTCACAATCGTCCTCACAAAACACAACCCCGAGCAGCCACCCACGACCTACTCGTTTACATGCAAAACCCTCAACCAAGTAATGCAAACTAGGTTATGCGAAGAACTACGTCGTACCTCCAATCACAGCACCACGACCAGCAACCCTATGCCGTCGAACTCGTGAAGAATCAACTCCCGGAATTGATCTGCAGCACTCCACGAACTTGGCTTGATGAGGTTTCTTTCTTCTCCACAAGAAAGAGCAGACGTTCCACCAAGACCCTTCTCAGCAGTTCTTCCTTTTTCTCACGTTGGCTTCCTCCTTATATAGGAGTCTCCACGTTGTTGAACTCTTCCAAGATAAACTACAATCTGAGTATAATCTTTTCCCAAAAGATTATCTCCAAGATCTCCCACGAACCTGGACTCTCTTGACGTCTCAATTCAATCCAGCCCTGGGCGTGCTTATCTCCAAATTCAGTTGCAATCTTATCTCCAAGATTCCGATCAAGATCCATCCTCATCTCTATCGGCAAACAAAGTCCAGCGCTGGTAGTTAGTTACAACCACCACACGTCCAACCCCCTGGCTCGACCCAAGTCTTCGGCTCGACCAACCAGCAACCTCGTGCACGTCCCAGACGCACCACCGATAACCCCTGCTACCGATAAACCATTAGTACCGATCAACTCCATCCATCGATCATGTTGGTGCAGCCAGACCGTCGCTACCGATCACGGCTCGATCACGCTCGCTAGCCAGGTCTCGGTCACGTAGCGTGATACCGCAACTCGCTACCGCTACCTGCTCGCTACTTGAGTCGCACCGCACGCTGCACCGATGTCTCGGCATCGCTCGCTAGGCCTCGGTCATGGCTCGATCAAAATCCCGCTAGCGCCCCACGCTCGCGCACGCTGCACCGCTGTCTCGGCAGCGCTCGATCACGCTCGCGCACGCTAGCGATCGCACACCAGCATCGAACCAGCGCACACCCGGCACTCCGCGATCCGCACGCAGCGATCAACCTCGAGTCCTCGCGCTCGGTTCTCGGCACCAATGCTCGATCATGATCCGACGCCCAAGTGCTCGGTCACCAGCACCTGTCTCGATCATCTTGAGGTTTATCTGGTCTCCGACTGACTCATGCTCGGCACTTCGTTACCTGCAACTGCAACACCGTGTTAGCCTCAACCAGTTGTTTCACCACTCGAATAGCCCCGTGCTACTCGTGTCGGACCCGGCATGCATGGGAACAACTGCCCAATCCCGCGCACCCGGCACATCCTCGGACTAAGGCTGTAACACTTAACATGGAAACTCGTGGAGTTATGTATAGACTTTGGAACCATCCACACTCTTCTACATTAGTTAGCTCCTTCTAAAATTACACCTATATTTCATTTAAGTACTTTTATGTTAAATTTTTGCATGGAAATAATATAATCTAATTGACATCGGGTAAGCTCAAAGCTGCTCTAATTTGACTCCATTTTATCTCCAACCAAGTCAAGTTTGGATGAGTCCGAGTCTCAGATTTGTAAAATATGGCCAACATTGTCCCAGGGCATATCTTTGAGGCACTAGATCGAGATCAGTAACAAAAGCCCTAGCATTCTCATGCAATATGAGGTTGTAATGCCATCGAAACACTTAAATCTCATCGGTCAAGTATATATATATATATATATATATATATATATATATATATATATATATCATCATCATCATCAAAGTCAATGCTAACTTATCTAGTCTTTAATTTTCATCAAAACATATCAAAGCCGGACTATGGGTGAATCCTGGCGCTAATCATGGCTTGACGGGGACAACGGCAAACCCCGAGCTACGCAACCTAATCGAGACCTACGGCAAATTTTGGTGCTCTTGGCAAATTGACAGATCAGTATTACTTAAACACGAGCTTCTATGTATGGCTTTGCCCATTCCATGGTAAGTGTCACAGGCCCGTTCGCAAGGCCTAATTTTTCGCCTACGAGTTCCTGCCTGTGCGGCGTATTCCCCTCCCTGGGAACACTCAGCCTGTTACTCAACACGCAATAGCGGGAGCCAAGGCCACAAACACTACACTCGTGTTCGGCCGCAATACGCACCACCGAGGTTGACCCCTGCACGTCCAGCAGATTCACCCGTCCGGTGTTGCCCTCAAACAGCGCCCTTGATCGATCACCCGTGTCTGGCCACGCACCAGCACTTCGACAGCACTCCTGGCTATCGGCACGCCTTGCCGATAGGCTGTTCCAGGAGTCAAACAGCACCACCACCGCAGCACTGCCCGATCGCCCTACCAGCAACACGCCTGGTAGAGATCGTGCCTCTGTCCCTGTTCGTCTCAGCAACCACTGTCGCCTTGTAAACCTCGACCACGACCCAGTACTAAGGTTCCCTGCCTAAAACGTCAGCCAACGAACACAACACAGATATACGGGGAAACCCCCAACCTTATATCATTAAACCGACTATAAGGATTACAAGCACTCGAACTCCTCTCAAGTACCTGCTCGGCTTGTGGACAGCCCCACAGCCTCGCCCCAATGTACCCAAAATACAAAGGAACTCACACAAGGATTACCTGGCCCGAGTAACCCTCCCAGTTGCCAACACCAGCAACCTCACAACGTGCACCTTGGATTCAAGCAAGCGTCTGGAATTCCAGCACTACTCCCAGCGCCGGCTGCAGCAACTCCTCCGCTTCTTCCCTCTCCAGGTTGCTCACGTTGCCCACCGATCAGCAAGTCTCACCACGAGAACAAGTACCCAATCGGCCCCCTCTTCAGTCCGTCGAAGAGAAGTTCTCTACTCCACGTCTGGCCTAACCCTTATATACCCACGAACTGCTGCTCCAAGATAACTCCGAATCTGCCAGCATCTTCAACTCCAGAGATCTGCAAGATCCACCGTGTTCAGCAACCTAGACCATCTCCCATCCAGGTTCATCCAACGGCCTCCAAGTTTATCTTCAGCAGTTTGTTGCAACGCCCAATCTGGATAACTGCATATCTTCACCAAGATACTCCAGCAACGTCCAGGAAGCTTATCCCCAAACCTTCGGCTGCACCGCTAGGATGCCGTCTCGATCACCACGGCTCGACCCTAGGCCTTGGTTCAACCTTGCAGCAACTACCGACCAACTGCCAGCAATGGTCCACCGCTACGTCGCACAAATCTGCGTATCGCTACCGATCAGGACCCAGTACCGCACCAAACAGCGGTACCCGCATGCCGCTCAGGCCCGCGCCCATGCACCATGCAGCGCTCGCGCACCCGTGCCCGTGCACCTGCTCGCGCGCCCGCACGCGCTCGTCCGCGCGCGCTCGCCCGCGCTCGCTCGCCCGCGCGCCCGATGCTGCGCGCGCTCGCCCGCGCGCGTCCGCCTGTGCGCACACTTGCGCGACGCTCGGCGCGCTCGCTCGCGCGCTCGCTCGCGCGTGCCTGCTGCTGCTCCCGGTAGCGTGATCGGTCCAAATACCGATCACCACGCAGCCCCTAGCGCCAGTGCTCGATCACAGCACTCGCTAGCGCACCTCGATACGACCTTGCTGTTTTCGAGGTTTCTTCGAACCCAGACCCGGCATTGCTCGGCACACCATGTACCGACCCAAATGCCGGCACTTGCTGCTGTTCCCGACGCCTTGCTCCACCGGCATGCTCGGTCCTCCAGCAGCGTCGTGCAACTCGGTTTGGACTGCAACATAATCAGGGTTAGCCTCGGTGTGTTGTTTCCACCACTCGGATAACCACTGCTATCCCCTTCATGGACGTAGGGAATCCAGGAACAACACCCAAACCCTGGTTCCCGGGACGTCCACGAATCAAGGCTGTAACAGTAAGATAGGTTTGGAAATGGGTTTCAATCAAGCAAATACATATCCAATCTGATCTGACTGCGGGATGGTGCATGGTCGATATTGATTGAGAAGTACCGAATTTCCGTTGAGTTGGAAATGGTCCCGTCTGTTTGTCTGTTAAAAATTTTATCAATTACTAAATTCCAATTACCTTGTTGTATTTGGACAAGATAAAAGCAAATAACAGACAAAGCACAAATTTAGCATGAAAACCCTCTAATACTAAAGGGAAAACTATGAGGCAATCGCCTACTAAACCCGTATACTATTGTATAGTCATTTTTTGACCAAGGTTTTTCTGTTAAACATGTTTCTATCAAGTTCACACGAGTGACCAACCATTCAGAATTAAATCCAAGTGAAACCACTCCAACACACACATAAATTAACCAATCACCTATAATGATGGATCAAAACAAGGATAGAGAAAATTAAAATAAACCAACCAGTGTTGGTCTTCATGAAGGAATTAACTTTGATTGATGAACCACTGTTGAAATCGACAATCCAATCGATCCCGGTTATAAGATCCTCTAAAATTAATTTTACATCCAATACCTAGTGAAATAAATTCTAATCTATTAGTAAAGACGATTTATATATCTTTAACTTGAATTAATTATTTTAATTATAAATGATTTAAGTGCATCCGTTTGTACTTATTAGACTGGATAATTATAAATAGTATCAAAGCTAACTCAAGACTATATATGATGGTGAGTTAAACTAGATATGGTTGGACTCTTAGTCACACACCGAGGATAGGGACCCTACTTTCTTTAATTGATCTCCTTAAAAATGCATTAAAATATGTATTTATACCAACTTAGACTCGCTCATTGTGTGGGCCAAGTCCAAAAAGCTTTTTAAAATTTTATTAATTTTTTTTAAAATATTTAACATTAAAAAATTTCTTTTTAAATAAAGTATGATAAATAAATATATAATGATTTTACAATTTGAAAACTTAGTAAAAAACACCTACAAATTCTTAGTTGAAAATCCCTTTCAAATATCATTTTGTAAAGGTCAAAATTAAATGTTTACATTAAATGTCAAATACAAATTGTCACGCACAAAAAATATTTAAACTTCCAAGTGGCTCTCAACTTTTAATCACCAAAATCACCTAAATATTATATAATTAGCTAAACTTTTACATTATTTTTTATTATTTTCAATATGGCATATATTTTAATTTAATGAATTATATTTTAATAAATATAAAATAATTTGAAATGCAAATATCAATAAATATTTAAAAATATATTTTCCCAAATATATTTTAAAATATCTTGCTCAATGAAATCAATTTGAAATTATTAAAATAAAAATTATATAAAGAAAATTTCAAATTAAGGTGATAAAGATGAAATTTAGACGAGTAGGAGAAGATGATAAAGATGAATTTTAGATGAGTAAGAAATGAAAGACAAGAGTTTTGGCGAATAAGAGAATTAAGAAAGGGATTTTTAAGGCCAAAATTAATATTGTTCAAAGAAAAGGTCAAAACGAGATGAGAGTAAAAAAAATCTCCATAGTATATACTAGTTTATACCTCTCCAATGCGTGAGCCATGATTGACAAATTTTTTTAAATTTTTATTAAAAAATAAAATAAAATATATAATATTAAAAAATACAATAAAATTCCCTTTTAAATAAAGTATGAGAAATAAATATATCATAATTTTAAAATTTGAAAACTTAGTAAATAAATATCAACAAATTCTTAGTTGAAAATCTTAACAAATATCATTTTGTCATTGTCAAAGCTAAATATCTACATTATATGCCCAATGTAAATTGTTTTGTAATAAAAAGATGCAAACTTCTAAGTGACCATCAACTTTTAAGCACCAAAATTACATCTAATTATTATGTAATTAATTAAAGCTATGCATTAAATTCTTATTATTTTCGATGTGCAATATGTTTTAATTTAATTAATAATACATAAAGAAATTTAAAGTAATTTGAAATGTAAATATCAATAAATATTTAATTTTAAATACAAAATTTCCAAATATGTTTAAAATTATATTGCTCATTAAATTTAATTCGAAATTATTAAAAGAAAAAATTATATGAAGGAACTTTGAAATAAAATATTAAATATTAATATATAATTAAAAAATAAATACTTTTAAAATAATTAAAAATAAATATTTACTAATATTGTGTATTGGCCCAATAGAAAAAAATAAATAATTTTGAAGTACAAAGAAGAAGAAAAATAAGAATAAGGACAAGTTTTAAGCTAGTAGGAGAGGAAAACGGAGTGTTTTGAATGAGTAGGAAAAAGAAGAAAGTGATTTGTAGGGCCAAAATTAATGTTTACCGAAAATAAAAACCAATAAAAAATAATGAGAGCTAAAATTATCGCATTCTACATAGTTGATGGCTAGATGCGAAACCGCATCTGCCTGCTCGATGCCCAAAGCTGGACGCCCTGGTGTAAGGGCTTTAAGAAAAGGCCGCCAGGCCCGGGCCTCATCAACCGTCACCGAGGCGTCCGCTCTACTTTCTCTACTTTCTTCCTCCTCTGCTTCTTACGGGAAAGGATCGCCCAACACAGTCATCTGCAGAGTACCCACCCTTTAATTTCTTGTTGCAGCCTCTTCAAGACCCCTTTCAATTATAGGGGGCCTCCAACGAGCACTCAAATAACGTCCTGATTCTAGTTAGTCCAATCTAACGGGTTGTAGGAGTGGCTATCATTTGTAGTTTATTTGTAGTTCGGTCTAGGAAGTTGGCCTCGGACTAAATCTTAGCTCTTATGTCTACTTTGACTTAAATTGTAGTTAATTCAGTCCTCTTAGTGATATTTGATAGTGTACTAAATCCATCTCAGTCGATGGCAACACTACAATCCAAGGACGATGCTCTTGGGCAGGTAGAATTACTGGGTAAAGGAATCGAGAAAATCTAATAAGAGTAACCCATGTACGACTGTACAAATTAGTTCTGATCACTGAAAGTCAGCTCATAGTTGAGCAGTTAAGCATAGTAAGATTAATTGATCATATCATTTGTCATAATAGCTTTACCAGCTATCAATTTTCCTTCGGTGATAATCAAATAGTTAATGCATGTTTACATTCAAGTAATAAAAAATACATACTAATTTTGAGACTGTATTTTAACATTGTTTTCCTAACAAACAATTAAGAAAATTGAAAAAGAAAAATTGTTATACGGGTAAAATCAACAAAGGCCCTTCCTCATTGTTTTATTTTATATGTTCCATGCATGGTTTTGAAGGGACCTTAATGGATATATATTCCACTTAAGTGGTAGCTTCTTATTTAAAGCTTTGTCCTTAAAAGAGGTATCATGCTGCTTGTCTTCAAGCTTTCAACCCCGGACATTATGAAGGCAGGAAGTTGTCCAACTATACGCCCTTCTTCGGGAGCAATTTGATCATGTATGTCCTTCACTAGATCTTCGTCCGACCCGCTAATATTGATATACTGATGTTTGATTAAAGGATATAATTTATTGGACGATGATCTAATTTTTAACCAGCCAATTATCATTCATGAATCAATGTTAATTAAGAGACTTAATGGCTGATCATGGCTTAGTACCAACTGAACATTTTCTAAGTTAAAAAAATGACAAATGTGCACAATAGTCTGCGTGCATGGGAACGACACACTTCTCAAGTAGCACACTAGAATATATACCTAATTGTTTCATGATTTATGTGAACAATTATTTACTCAGATGAAGCGATTTTCATAACCCTTCGATAAATGAGGAGATTTTGGCTACATTCCACTAAGTGCAAGTAGCATATATAGTTCTTTCTAAAACTGGTTTTGGACTCTAGCGAGTGGAATCAGCAAAAAATTATCTCTAAGCTCATGACTCAGAGCCATTCACAATATAACCTTTTTCAATAAACCGAATAGAACGTAAAATAAATTGAGTACTTTTTCTAATTGAGGAGACTTAAAAATTACAACCATATAACCTTTAATGTTGATTTAATTGTCGGTATGCTTGAAGTGCTTTTACTGCTTGAAATTGTGAGTTGACGTGGCTTTGATATGTTAGCTATTAAATATTATCATTTGAAGTAGTCAACAAGGTTTCTTAAATTGACTGTTGAGAGATTCTAAAATCGAAACAGAGTTTTAAACTACAAATTCATTCACATCTTCTACTATGTTATAGCCATTCTTCATTAAATGATCCGGAGCTCATAGAAGCCAAGATTCACAAAGAACAATGGAATTTTTTTATTAGGTCGTTACACTACCACTACAAAATAATAAGATTTCCAGAATTCATGCATATTGGTTAATTAATATTATAATATAGTATATATATTTCACAAATTAAGACTCTGATTTACCCGCTACTAATAATCACAAGCCCCTCCAATATGCATGAATGTTCATAATTGCTGAGTGCCGTGCTGGTCAGTATATAATTCAAAATCCAGCTCAATCACTAGTCAGATATTTTCTTCTACACCAAGTCTTTGTACAACCAGTTCTATTGGTATGTGTTGTCCTACGATCTCTTCCCAGGAGACATGATAAGAAACTGAGAAAAGAGAGACAGTGTATGTACATAGAAAACACAGGCTAAAGATTGGCTTCATTGTAACTGCTTTCCAACCGCTCATTTTGAGAGGGACTCAACTTTGCGGGGGACACTCAATCTGTACTGTATAGGATCTTGACATGCATTGTGACAAAAGAGAGGACCCATGTGTGTAGTAGGAAGCGACCAGAGGAGAAGATCGGCTTTCCATTGAACCTGCTGCATTCTCACACGGCCGATCAAAATATCAACGCTCATGGTTGTCATTTCATTTGTCGAAGTGTCAACTCTTGATACAGTCATTTGCCTTCTTGAAAGTGCGGTTTCACTAGCAAAAGAAGCGCTACTCCTGAGCCACTTTTGGTGCTCTTCCTAGTTAGGCTTCCCCTTCTCACGAAAAAAATTATGGGTGTTCATGATGTGATATACAACTTCTCGTTCATGCTTCTTGGGATAAGTTTGCATCAACATTATCATGTGCACAGATCAATTCTTGTATGATACCCATAATAAGATTCACATATGACATGATTTTCACTTTCTTTCAAAGTGATCAAGCATCGACGTGAGGATCTAAACAAATGTAGAAATGTGTGGTAGCCTTTTGGTCCACGTGAAGTCCAGAATCCGATGCACAGTTCTTAGTTCTCGATAATTAGCTCTCCGAGAGATCCATGATACATAAACGTGGTCTTTCAATGTGCTTAATTAGTTTCAATTAATATGATTCATTATAAGCCCTTAAAATTAATGATCGAGTTCAATAGTCCTCATTATTTATTGCTATCTTAGAGAATAAGCTTTTTTTAATGAAATAATCCTATGGTTTTTCTTGTACCAAGGTCAAACAACTTATATATCATTAACAACAAAATTTTTGCATTAAGCAGCAGATAGAAGAAAACACAGCAACGAACATTGTCAATCGCTCGGTTTGGCCATTATAATGACACCCAATGCAGCTCACAAGCATTCATCACCAGACCCACTTCGAAAGTGAAGGGAATCCGACTCCATTATTAGCCTCAGTTTTTCTCCATGCATCCCCCACATGCACCTCCTCAAGTTGGCTTCTTTTGCATGCATGAACACATAAGTGATAATTCAAAGCTCCCGTCAACACTCGTAAGTTCTTTTTGGATACGTATGTAGAGAATATTATATATGGCAACACTTCAACGACTAAAAATGATTTTTTTGAAATAATCGGCTTACAATATTCTTTCACATAGGTATAATTAGGTATGACTTTAAAAAATGTATTTGTGGAATAATTCAGCAACATTTTATTACATAGTTACTATCTTTAATCATGATCGAGAACAACTCTTGACTTGAACGTAAACTAGAAGCCAGGCATGGTTATTATTGTTATGTGATTTGTCAATTAATGTAGAGGTAAAATACTACATAGTTTCAATTTTTTTATTTTGACTGGAAAAATTCTTCAAGTTGACCACACAAGTAGCTTTGCATGGCGAAGACTCCGTGATCATTAACTTATTCGAGAACAAAAATCTTATTAAAAGGACAGTATTTCGATTAGATTAGGAATTAAAGCAAATTATTTAAATCTTAATATACAAATATATCTGGATCTATTTCATACCGTTCCGTATATATTTGTTGCGGGCATGGAAAAATTAGTGTAAAATATAAAAGTACTTGGATTTGGATTTGACTGACTAATATATCGCTTGCCCAGGCCCTTTGAGTCCCCATTTTGTCAACTGTATATGGATCATTTTATACATAGCAAATGGAAATCTATTTCCCAAGATATTCAACAGAAACAAAGAAGATACTAGCTATATATATAGTCAATTATGGATTGAAGCTTGCCATAATATTTATCTAAATTAAAGTACTTTTAGCAGAATCATCAAACCTACCAAGGCACATGATTTGCGAGCCGGGATTGATACAATAGTATGATAATTCCTAAGTGAACTAAAAATGACACATCTTTTTTTCACTAAAAAACATATTTCACTTCCAAATGATACCGGGTAAGATAACTTTATCGTGAGATTTCCAATCTACTCCTACTAATAAGAAGTGAATTCAATATTAGCATGCAATTAAAAGAAAGTAGGAGGCTTAACTAATCAAAATATAATAAAAATAATAAATAATAAATCAAATTATCATAGTCTATCTTCTAATTCAATTATGATTTATCTTTAAAATCAATCGCAATTTATGTCTAATAATATATTAGATTATTATAGTCTATCTTATTAAAATTTAATACATTTAATTAATATTTATCTCTCACGTAAATCACACTACGTGATGTGACATCTTACCTAATAACTTATAAAAATAATACATATTATTCCTATTTGAATCTCTCTAAAAAATGATGGTGTCATATTTCATACAAGTGTCTCTCGGACCACACGAATTGTTCAGTCACCCACCCAAAATGACCGTCAATATAAAAACGAACACCTTCGCAAATATATAAAGCCTATATGATAACCTAACCACAAATTTCTTCCAAATTAATTAAACCAATCCATGAAAACGCCATCCGCATCCATGACTCACATGGCCACCCATACATCATCACCGTCACCATCATCCATCCATCCACCATACACACACCATCCCCCCACTTCCTTCTCTCTCAACGTCACTTTCCATCATAAAGGCGAAGAAAAGCTGGAGCGGGAAAAAAAACGTAATATGCACAAAATCACGCCCAAAAAACCAAAGCTACAGCAGCTCCTCCCCTTCGATTCTTATCTTCACTTCCTAGATTTTGTGTCCACAGACTGGTCTGAAGAACTGCTTACAACTTAGGAGTGAAGCTTCTTCACCTTCCACTCAATTTCCCCTTCTTTCCTTCCAATTTTATTGATGTGATGGCCGCCTATATGTAGCCGCTTGTTTGGAGTTTGGAAGAGGTTGGTCATGGCGGGTTGCAGCTCTGGGGGATTCTCTATCAGGTAAGACAGCTCTTTTCCTTCTTTCTTGAGCTTGTGGAGGGGAAGAGAAGGGGTATTTTTGATGGATGTTTTGTGGATTTGTCGTCTAGAGATTATGTTATAAAGATGAGAGAAGTTGATGCTGAGAAAAGCTGGCCCTTCCCCGGGGATGAAGAGAAGGATGTGAAAAGATGGCCGCTTCCGCCCGTGGAGAGGTCGAAGCCGGCCGTGTGGTGGGCGCACGAGCTTGAGAGGGTGACGAGGAGCGAGGCGGCGGCGGAGGCGGGGAGACGGCGGCGCTGCCGAAGCTTTGCCCGGTTTGCTGGACCTTCACGACGACGACGATCACCGCCGTGAACGTCCACATCGACGCCTGCCTCGCCGGCATCAAAGAAGCTCCGCCCGCGCAGAGGCGGCGACGGACGGCCAAGAAACGGTCCATTGCGGATCTCATCGCGGCGTCGCCGGCGGTTGGCCCGGCGGGTGACAAACACCACGGCAGTCAAGAAGCACCACCACCCGAGGAAGATATCACCATTATCACATACAAGAAGAGGAGCTGTGCATATGCGAAAGAGATGATGAAAAAGATGAAGGGTCTGATAGAAACGATCAAGGTACACATTTCCAATCACTTCCCACATTTAGTTTACCAGTGTGTCCGGTCTAGTGCGTGCCCAGTTCTATCTCCTTCCTTTTTTATGTAACTTAATGGATTTGCTGAGACGAAACCACTGTTCAAATGCCTTCTCTTACGGATGGCAAGCCGAAGTAGGTAGGAAACGCTAAAAACAAGAGGTGGTTAATGGGGTGTCGGGCCGGGGGAGAAAGGCTGCTCTTTTTTTGAGGCTCTGGGATCTCCCATTGATCTGTGTCGTTAGTGAAGAAAGGTTTGATTGGATGGAGGTTTCACTCCCCTTTATTTTGTACGTTTTGTTCTATGGAAGTGATGCTAGGACTTGACAAGGTGCCTATGTGTGTTGGGAGAAGATTGGTTATTTCCCTGGGGCATGCAGTTTAGTACATGAAATGTTAGTTTACAGGGTGGAATATGCTGTCTATCGCCATTTTGGGCTGTTGAAAGAGGTGTGGATGATGAGAATGAACTGCAACTATTGAGAACTATTGGCGTGCTAGAGCTCCTCTGAAAGGTGGTTAATTCATGAGTACTAAACTCAGAACTTAATTTGTTTATGGTGTTGAAGGGATGGTAGTCTTATATAAGTAGGTAGAGAGAACAAACTCAGTTTATCTCATTATCATTTGTTCTCCCTAAAACGAAAGATGTCCAGAGCCCTTTCTCGGCATCAGTTATAAAGGAAAAAAAGAAGGTAAAATGCTAATCTTTCGCCTGATGATCTTTATATTTGGTTGGGAGTGGGCATGAAAAAGGGTGTTCGTTTTTTTCCCCTCAAATGGGTATAAGTAGTTTCCTAGGAAAGAAAGAGAGGTAGAGATGGGAAAAAGAGGAATGGACATGACCTCTTTGGATTTTGACTAGGATAATTTAAGCCCATACCTGCATTTTGATCTAGAGATGCGTGAGTAACAATTCGCTTGGGATTTTAGAGTCCAACATTAAGTAGTTGTTATAGCCCTTGCAAAAAAAAAACAATAAGTAGTTGCATGTACTAAATGACTACGGTACCCTACAAAAATTCCAAGAAATATGTGTCACGGTCATGGTTTATTTCCAATCCGCAATGTGGATATTTTTTCTTCACCGTTAAGTTTAAATGTTTACTTTCTTGACATTGGACTTGATCGCCTGTGTTTTTTCAGAGAGGTTGTTCAGATGCTAATTAATACAAGCATATTACTAATTTATTGTTAGTCGCATTATCTCTGTTCATATTCTATGCTCATTAGTTTTAAACTGCATGCAGCTAGATCACTAATCTTCTTTTAAAGAAAGTTACAAAGTATGTTATTTTATGGTTAATATACATTCTTTCTCAGTTTAATGTAACCCAGTAGCTTGTCCTCCGTAGTACTATGTTTAATCTACATTATTAATTAGTTTTTTAAGTTGGATTCTCTTTTGAGAATTGTATCATATACAGCATAATGTTAGCTGCTATATATAATGTTGTTTCACTGAAGTATTTTTGTATCATTTGAGGACTTATAGTAATGTCTTTTCTAAAGACTAAATACTGTTATAAGTAATTTGCAAGTATATTTTCACTCTGTCATCTTGATCATTAATGTTATCATATGTGTATGGTTAATATATGGTGCGTCACATAGTCGTTTAGTTATAGATCTGATGGAACTTTATTAGTAAATTGGCCTTCTATTTCAGATTTCTCATATGTTTTCGATATGACCTTCAACAGTTTATAATTTCTAGATGTCGATGATCTTATGCGTTGATAAGACATGCATTCTCATGACAATGTAGTGAAATACTAAGTAGAAGCTTTAATAGTGCTTCTTGAATTTCTAATCTGATTTTTATTTATTTTCATGATGAAAACTTTCATTTAGTGCACCGTTAATATAGTAGGCAATTGCTTGACGAATTTAATGATGCATGTGAACTTCTATCTAGGTGTATTAACCTTTTTCCTTGTTAACTAGTTCTTCTTAATCTTGTTATAAAGTTAAACTAGAGAGTAATAAGGACACTAGTAGTTTAGTTTAAATAGTTTTTCCCTTAATATCATGTACAATCTGTTGAGCAAAGTGCTTTATTTTTTCTTATCAGGTTCAACATAGTAATAAACTCAGAGTGTCATCTGGTTATTTATCTGGAATACTAAGAAGTGCATACCTGAAGCGGAAGCAAAAATACAAAGTTCTTGCTACAATGATTTTACATAAGCAAAGGCGTGCAAGACCGCATCTGCCACATATGAGGAAGCTCCTAAGGGCACATAGAACTCGGTTGCTTGCAAAGCTACTCAAGATCAAGCCACTGGTTTCAAGGAAATTAATGCCACCAAGCATATTGAAACTATCCGATGATAGCTGTCCAGAGAAATTCCAAGAGAAAGAGGAGAATAGAAGGGTCACAATTATCTCAGACAAGATTGAAGTACTAAGGCAGACAAGGCCAGCAATCTATTCTTCTGAGTTACCTCAAACTCAACCAACTGATGAAGCAGCTACTACAATGGACAGCAAAGTGGGATCACAGCCACCCTCGGTAGGAACTGTGGGTTTAAATCAAGTTATCCTCAAATCCAATGATGGAAAAATGCAAAGCAAAAGCCCCCCAGAAGCATCTAATATGCAAACCTTTTCTAATGCAGAGGAAGGCAGTGCACCAATTCCTCCATCATCTTGTATAGTACAACCTATGGAGGTGTCGTCAACAAAAAATGCTCAAGACCTTCTTCAACAGTTTATCGTCCGCAACCAAGGCGATTCTTAGCTGGTGGGGTTGATGTGGCTCCTCATTTCTTCCAGAGTGGCCAATCCTCAAATCTGTCTTCCATCCATTCTTGCAGCAGAACTAACTTGCAGCCTTCTACAGTTTATGGAAGAAGGCAAGTGAATGATGGATGTATTGGGCTTCCCCTTAATTCACAGGGTGAAGTTATATATAGTTTCCATCCGGGTGGAATGGCTGGCTTGAATTATCTCAATGGGAAACAATATGAGGCCGGACTAGTAGATGATTCTTCAATATACAGATCATTCTTAGCGGGGCATTCTAATAGGATGGAACACTTAAATTTGATAGACAAGAATATTCGTGGCAGTCAATCTTATGGCAGGCAGACTGTTGGACTGATTAGTCCTGAGAAAACAGGTAATTCACATCAGGAATTGGATTCAAGTACTTATAGATATCATGGTAGGCATGCAACGCACAGTAGACTACCTGCTAGAGACGTTGAGATGCAATATGTTCCAAAAGGGAATTATCAGCAGACTGTTAGGTTGATGGGTAAGAACCTTACAGTTGTTAACGGCAATGAAGGAAATCTGACAAGAGGTGGGAGAACTGCAAGCAAAAACTATTTTACTCAGGGAAACTACTTTGACAATTCAATGTCAAGGCACAGTTTGCAAGAAGGTTCAAACAGATTACAATGGCCAAGGGTTCAATCCTTAGCGGCAGGTGGTGCTAGCAGTTCTGGCGCACGACCATTTGGTCTGAGGCCTAACTACGTTGCAAGAGGAAATTATAACTCCCAAAAACAAGGATTTGGCCATCATTTGGAAATCAATCATTCTCAAGGCCATGCTTTTCAAAACATTCCTGCCTGGCTAGTAGATCCACAGAGAATTCCCCTGTTGAGATCACAATGCAGTCAGTGGCAAGTTGTTTGCGAACCACTTGATCACATTCAATTCACTTCAGAAAATCTTCCAAAGTGGCTTGTGGATGCTGCTTGGCAAAAAGAAGGAATGAAAATTGCTCATCCTCCTCTTCCTCCTATTCGTCCTCCTCGGGCTCGAATTATTCGTCAGAGATCTTGCCTCACACCATCATCTCCTCTTGTTCAATGTAAGATTTAATTTCCCATTATTTACTTTTGTGAATAATACCATACCTCGATGAATTCATGAGGCGCATACCTTACATTTTGTTTCAGCTCCTCACTGGTCAGCAACTGGTCTAAGTAGTGATGCTAACGTGTGGAGCAGGGTTAAGAGCAACATTGCAAGGAATTCAAGATTTGTTTCTTACAAAGATGTGGGCAGCTTAAAGGCAACAGGAAAGAGGTCTGCAGATAGACCTGATGGCTTGTCATGTCCCTCAAAGAAATCTAATGTCACTGGTCCCAAAAATTCTGCCTCTGGAATAGACTTGAATGTTGATCCCAAAATTTCCAATGCAGAGGTGAGCAGAGATGAGCTTGATGTCTTGAGTTCTAGCAGATTTCTTCGTAAGGGAGAAAGCTCCGGAAATGTATCTGACTTTGATCCTATACCAGATAATATAGCAAGATCAGAACCTCTCAAGTTGACTCCAGGAGCAAGGCATATACTCAGACCTAGTCCAAATGTTTATCAAAACAATCCAAGGCCAGTACATTCAACAATGGCCATCCATGAGATTGTCAACTCTGGCAAGGCTTCAGAATTTCATATATGATCATCAAGGGTTTTCACTTTGAAATAGATATCTGTTGTAACTTGGCTCGATCTCTTGCAATCAAAAGATGAACGTGACATGTTAAGTGTAATTCTGATCATAATGCATTGGAAAAAGCATTGAGTAGCGAGTTACTTTTCTCCAATTTATGTGTGGCCTCTCGCATTGAAAGAAAAAGACTATAGTAGAAGAATCATGTAAGATTAAAAAACAGAGACGCTACTGATTAACCTAAGCTGTTATGTATTATGCGTGATCAATTACATAAATCGTCTCCATTATGCCGGTGCCACCTATTAATAAATTTGATAAAGTAATTTGTCGTAAATTATTACATGCCAAGTAAGCTGGATAAATTACGCCATATATACCAAGACTTTGAAGATTAAGCGGTTGTTTTTAACTTTGAAGATTGGTTTTCAGGTATAAACTATAAATTATGTAGGTAAACAACTAAGTAATAACACGGGAATTTGCACGGTCAACAACTTGTAATATACTAGGCCATTATTTTATTTTGTTTTATTTCTTCGTGCATAAAAATAAACCTTCGTTAATTTATTTTATTTCATCATGCGTATCATGTATATTTTGTGCATTTCGTGTAATTTCATATGCTCCCAACATATTTTGTGTCGTCGGGCCCGTTAGTGTGGACATGGTGATGGTTGGCTGAGAGGTTAGATTCTTAAAGAAAACATCAGCCTGTGTGAACGTTAAATCACATTCTTCGTTTTTTCGAAAAGTTGGTTTTGGAAATTTTCTGTTATGAAATGTCTATCCTTTATGTTTATCCGTAATCGCATGTTATGGAATCATTATTTTCATTTACGTTTGATTACAGACAAACGTGAAAAACATTTCCTAGCATTTCCATTATATATATTCTAATCTCTAAACTTACAATACTACGAGAAAAAAACGTATTCTAGGGTAAAAGGAAACTCCTTTCCCAGTGACTTAAGCACATATGGAATAGAGTGGGAATATGTGTTGACTGGGGGAATGCTCAAGAAAATATATTAAGGGTAAAATATATTAAAATTGGGTATTGATGTTATTTTGATATTATTCTGTGTATTATAGTTTATGATATTTTTTAAATATTTTTTAAGATTTTTTTAAATTATTTAAAATTAATTATTATTTTTAACTCGGGTTAGACTCGAGTCAACTTTAATTACGAGAATGCCACCCTCCCCTCTCTACCCCCGCCGCCGCCGGCGGCCCGGTCGGCGGCGAGCCTCGCGGCGGCGATGTCGGAGGATGTCGGCAGCCCGGTCGGACGAACCGTTGGCCGGCGGAATCGCGGCGGAAGCGTCGGACGGCGGAAGGTGAGTTCGGAACGGGCGCAGCGTCGGACGGCGGTGGGGTGGTCGGAAGGTCGGGCGGAGCGTCGGACGGCCGAAGCGCGGCGGAATCGCGGCGGAATCGGGCGGAAGCGCGGCGGAAGCATCGGACGGCGGAAGCTGAGTTCGGGCGGCGGTCGCAGCGTCTGCGGCGGAATCGCGGCGGAGGGCGGAGCTGAGGTCGGAATCGGGCGGCGGTGGCATGGTCGGACGGAGCTGAGGTCGGACGGCGGAAGCGCGGCGGAGGGCGGCGGAGCGAACGCGGCGGCGGCGGAATCGGGGGAGAGGGTTTGATTTAGGTTTTTAAATCCAAATTACCATTTTGCCCATGCTTAAATAATTTAATAAAAATTATACCTAGGGTATTTTGGTAATTTTGCAATAAAACCGATTCCGATTTAAATCGGCCGATTCCGATTCCGAGTTAAATTGGTCGGAATCGGCCGAAACTCACCGATTTCAGGCCCGATTCGGGGCCGACCGAGTCGGCCCCGAAATCGGATCGGCGCGACGCCGATTCGTGCATCACTCAAATAAATATGATAATAATTAATACTTACATTATAATAATTATTTTGTTAAATTTTATAAATCATTTTTTTGTACTAATATAAATATAGGGCACCTAGTTATATCCAAGGAAAAATTAATTTAAAAAAATAACTATTATCACCTTACAAAAATTTAAAAAACTTGTGGATGTATAAATGGTAATAGATAAGTAAGAAGTAAAAATAAAGAAAACATAAAAAAAGAAGGCTATTATCTACTTTCATTTTTTTCACTCTAAACAATAATGATAAAACTCACTTAAATATTGGCGAAAGAAGTATGTAGATAGTAGATTTGGTCGTCTTTAGAGTATATATAGATATTTTTACTTTTATAAATCATTCAAATGATAAAAAAAGTTGGGAAAATAATTGTAAAGACGTATTGAGTATATCGGACGTATATTGTATTAGCCTTTTTAACCGATATCAATCGGCCGCATCGCGATACGGATCGGCGATACTGAAAAACGTATATGGCTTTGTCAAAAGATTAATGAACTTCAATAAAAGTAGTATTTCCTTACATGGAAGGAAGGGGAACAAAATTAATCTTGATGGAAATATAATTTTTGAATCTATATGCCATGGGAGAGTGATATAAGTATCTCACATATATGTACACATTCATATAGTGCGTCTTTTGCCCAAGGATTGTAAGTTGATCTATGTACAAAAAGATGGTTGTTATAAACCATTAAGAAAATGAAGCAATCAAGACAAGAGAGAATGTGTTGATTGGTAAACCTTGATAAAGGTGGCCATCTATGCATCCGCAAATGGCTGCCTAAAGCTTTATCCAACAGCGGCCAATATTCCTCACAGGAAAGAAAAATCGGTGCAACCGAATGAAACAAACCGATAAGGGAAAGGAGAGCTTATGGATTAATATTATTGAGATATATCCCTTTAATTTCATCCTTGGCTTGAAGGTAGGTCCAATGAACATCCCTCGACCACAGTGGCTGGTGCATTGATACACAATGCGATTAGCAAGACACTATATGCTAATAATTTTGAATTTTTGCATTTATTTTACGGAAGTAAAACCAGTATAAAGCTATCTCAGACTCAACCGCCAGCTTTGTGTCCTCTCCTCTGCCAGACCATTTTGTTGTCTTTTTAGCTCGGCGGGATATGTTGGCTCATGTCCTATTCAGTACAGCAATAAACAGTTGGCCAAGAGCCTCTTTTTCATTTCCTCTTTCTCTTCATGCAAGGAGTCTGTGATGAGTTGACGAACAGCAATCCTTTCTCTCTCTGCCATCAAATAACAAATGTCTCAAGGTCTGGAAGTGGTAGTGAAGGGGGAGAACGAAGAAGAAATTGATCAGTAAGAAGATGGTAGGAAATTAATAAGCCTCTACAAGCAAGAAGATGGTAGGAAATTAATAAACCTCTACTCGCATAGGCCTATATATCAAGTACATTTACATATAATCTTCAATTTTCTTCGTTATAGAGTGTAATAAGGACCATGTCTAGATACAGTTAATTCCCCCTTTCTTTTGAAATTATGTTATTAGCTAATTAGTTTCCTTCTCTAAGACCAGTAAGCATTTTCACGAAACTTAAATCTTCATCTTCTTAATTGCATGTTGCAGCTGGAATCTAGTCTGCTTGTGCTGATTTCGGTCAAGCTAGCCTAACTGAATATTTCATTGCTCTCTCTCTCTCTCTCTCTCTCTCTCTCTCTCTCTCTCTCTCTCTATATATATATATATATATATTTTTTTTTTTTGAAAAGAAAAAACAAATTGCTAATTAATTTTTATCTTATGGGTCATTTCAGGATTGTAGTTCTCACAGATCTGAACTTCCAGCTCTATGTTTATCTGGTAAGATCAACAATAATAAAGAAACAATGAGCAGGGGGAAGGTTGGGATCAAAAGTATAGAGAACCCAACCAGCCGGCAGGTTACCTTCTGCAAGCGCAGGAATGGACTTCTAAAGGAGGCCTATGAATTGTCTGTGCTGTGTGATGCAGAAGTTGCGGTTATTGTCTTCTCCATTACAAAATTATAATGTGTCAGTGGGTGGGAGAGAGAAGACAGCATACGAACATCAAGTAAAGTAGAGCAAGGTGGCGCACTCTCCGAACCAAAAGGCTCCGTCCCTACTGCCGCAAAAGCCGATGAATCATTTTTTTTGTTTTGTTTTGTTTTAGCTCACTGGCTTGGTAGTTCTTGAGATCTTTTTTTAACGGGTTTCTTCTATTTGAATACTTTGGCTTCTTAACTTTTATAACTTTTGCTAATCTTTTGGCAGAACGAGCTGCTTCTTTCTGAAGTAGAGTACATGCGGAAAAAGTACAGACCTGTCTGCGACTCTGAACTCGTGTTATTAATCGTTGTTAGTTAGTTTGATGCATAAGTATTTTTTATATATATAGTGCTATGCACAGGTCTATACATGAACTAAATAGTTTAGTGTTAGCTGAGTTTCTGATAATAAATTGTGCATGAATGATCCTTCGAAATTTTGCAGGAAATCGACTTGCAGAACAGAACGATAACATTATCTCCGAGCTAAGGTTTTTTTATTTTTGCTCTGTTTACTTAATTGTTTTTTTCCTCAGCGAATGATTAATATTGTTATTACATGATACTATATATATATATATAAACGAGTGCTCTAACTTATAAAAAGCTCCTTTAAATCTACATATGAAAAGCTTAAACATTGTGCGGAAGCTATCGAACTCATACACAGATTACTAATCAAACTCATTGCTTGTTGTTGGTAGATATCTGAAAAAGAGAGAATGCACCAGCAACAGACACCAAATTTGCTTAACTCGGAATATGAAATAACGCCTCCCAATCTAAACCAATTCAATCCTCATAATTTTCTACCAGGGAATCACCTGGAGCAAATTACAACACTCAACTTGGGTAAACTTGTTCATCTCATCCCCTCCGCCTTCTGATCCAAACTTATAAGCCATTATTGTGAATTATTTGAGCCTGGTTTTAACATATTTAGGTCCATTGAAGTGAAGTTAGGGGACAAAAAGCCCATTAGTCGTTGGTCTTTAGGCTCATTCTAAGAGGAATATTGTCAACCCCTTTGATGAGAAAGATGAGACTAAACTTAATTATCATTCTTTGATAATCTCAAATCACATCTCTAATTATTGTTCTTATACCAATGCTAATAGGCTTTAGACCTTAATGGGCGTAACGGCCTCAAGTATTTTTTGCCAAATCAAGGCCCAAGAGTATTCATTAATGGGCTTAAAATATCCTAATGACAATTTACGGATAGCTGATTGAATCTTATACCTAAAGAGTTTCATCATATATATATAAACTTAGTTTTGAGAGATACTTATGCATGTATTTTATTTTATTTGTATGTGCAGATGAAGTTGGCAGCCCAAAAATCGGTTTGGGCTCATTGCTTATTCTCGAAAGACTCGTAAATTAGTCATGCATGATCCAAAGTTTTCAAGGTAAGATATATATCGATCAGATCTGCGAATGGTATGTTAGTTGTATGTCATTAAATAATTTTCAAGTTTCAAGTTGACATTGCGGTTTCCTAAATCCAATATTAGTATTCTTGGAGTTATTAATATACCATGTAATCTGAATTGGATCTATCAACTTCCAAATCATCTGGGTAATCTTTCCAATATGGGCCAGCGTCTGGGCTTTCTTCAATTTAAGTCCATTACAATTTTTGTAGCTGAAAAGTTAGGAGCCCATTAAGTTCCTAGTTGTGTGAGCTTTGACTTTTTTTCTTAAAATAATTAGCCCATTTATTTATCTATTGACCCACAAAAATATGTAATCGAAAGTTCTTACTCAACAACGATACAACTTTGTTATATATTCAAAATCAACCAAAATTCACATTATTTGACGACAACATTAAACGCAACTGATTAATTATTACATCTTATCTGAAACCCCAACAACGAATGCAATTATAAACTACAAACAAACCTCTCATTAGCAGCCTTCAACAGCAATAGTGGGTCCTTAAACCACTTTTATGCATGGCTGCTTCCACAAATAACATACAATTCGAGCTTATAATTCTACGGCACAATCATATGTCAATATTTATATGCTGCATATAACAAGTTTATATGGAGTGATGGCATGGATTTAGAGCTGAGCAAGCTGGCTAATATCAATTGGGTATGCATCGGAATTTGATTGAGCTCTGTAAGCTCTCCTCCCAAATATCACATTCACTTTCTCAGTGGGGTGGAATGCATCCCAAAATACATATTCATCTCTGTTTGGACAAGGAGTTTGTAAGGGCAAGCATGTTATCTGCCCATTGTTCCTACCCACACCACAACAACCAGAATTTGTATTTGTTAACCCTGTGAACAAAGTTACATCAACAACATATTAGCTAATTCCCTGCTAAAAAGAATATTATATCATGTTAGCATATTAGCGGAAAAATTAAGGGTGAATCAAAAAGACTACCGTATTGTGGAGCGCTTTGAATGATGCTTTCGAAAATTCCATACCCGTTGATATAAGTGAACGCAGTTCCCTCTAAATTGTTGTTAAAATCATTTACCAGGGATATGATCCTGTTATTGAAGAGCTGAATGGCATTGTTGATAGGCGCCACACAAGATGCACCATTGGGGCTGTACCGAGCCAGTTCACTTGGG
Source organism: Piper betle (assembly GCA_033002965.1). Taxonomy (NCBI): domain Eukaryota; kingdom Viridiplantae; phylum Streptophyta; class Magnoliopsida; order Piperales; family Piperaceae; genus Piper; species Piper betle. Next base: position 102,159 of record JAURVB010004429.1, read on the forward strand.
CTGCACCCAACCTGCCCAACTCCTATAATCGCCACTTTCCTCGCCCCATAATTGTACAAAGTCTGCCCAACAAAATTAGAGATGATAAATTTGTCGATAAATAGTACCTATAGGCTAATTAAATAATCGTGAGATCGTTACCCTCAATTGTTGTGCATATTGTTGGATGAGAACATCAGCGTATTGCTGAGGAGTGTATTGGCGACTTGAAGAGTAGTATTGGGGCATGAAGTAGTTGTTAAGATAGTCATTGCTGCCCATGCCAACAGTGTAGATACACCTGCTTAGATAATCTGCAGCAGTGTCTTCATCCCCTAGCAAGTCCACTATTACATCTACCGCCCTCCTGTAATTCTGAACTTGTCCATTCATGCTGATCCGGGCACCCTGTTGACCACAGTCGATGCAATAATTTTCTCGTTAAATTTGAGATCAAATCATTAATGTGGTCTAAGATTTCGACGATAAAATGATAATTACCTAGTAATTTAACAATTGAAGTAGATTTTAAACTTACCAACTGTCGGCCAGTTTCATCTCTGATGCCTGCAGCTGCTGAGGCAAAGTTCACTCCCTGTAGAATTTGCCGTCCGCTTGCAGTAGCATAAGGAGGAATGAAATCGTCGAAACCCAAGAGTTTAGCTGCATCAAATTTGATCGATAAACTTAGTTAAAAAATTAAGAGGTAACAATTAATTACTATATATATGTAGAATTTACCTGAATACGTTTTTTTAAGGAAAAAGGTATGGAAGCCACTCATGCACATGGTATGTTATCTTAACATTAAAGAGATGCTAACCTACCCCCATCTCCTTCATCCTAGTCACTAATTTCAAAAGCACATCTCTTATCTCCTTTGACTCAATAAACGAACCAGTGTACTACTTATCATGTGTGTCGGTGTGGTCACCATAAAATTTTAGATTATGATTTATCATTTACCAATTTCTCGCGTATAACACGTTATCAACATGGATTATTTATTGTGAACTTTAACTTATAATTAAGCTTTGTATGGGGATTGACATGGGTCATACGACACTAAAGTAAATAAATATGCCTTTCACATCCACAAGTTTTTGGGTTTGTCACCCTTGGAGATCCTATCAACAACGATTTTGTATTTGGTGCTTTTTTCAATGGAGTAACGACATCTCTATATATATGGCTGGCGGGTGGACATAAGATTATTACCAAGCTCATACTCTAATTTGTATATTATGCCAAATAAACTAGCAAAAAATGAAAAACGTTCAAAAATTATGTATATTTTGTCACCACTCAAAATTTTTCTCCGTAATTAAGCTCTGTTATCAAGAGGTTAATTTGATCTAAATTTATTAATAAAGCTGGAGCCAAGCAAATTAGTTTCATATATTTAAACTATCCTTCAAATTTATATTCTAATCATGAGGAAATTGTCATGCTTTAATGTCCAAGAACGTGCGAGTTCTATATGTGGAGCACAGATTGAAACAAAGAGACCATTACTACACTTAGACATGAAGGTAGCTCAACTTGCTTTACCACTGATCGGGCTCAATGCTGACACAATTTGCTTAGCTTTAGAGCTAACATGAATGACTAAATTGTGCGTGCACGAGTAGATATTTAGGCTTGTCTATCTATATCTATGCATGAGCTAACCAAGGTTACCTATAACGTCGACAGTAGTAAGGCCATTGCAGAACCTCCCAGTAGGACCATCCGGAAAATCTATCCCATAAGGCCTATAGTTGGCCCTCGCCAAAGATGCAATGTTGTTATTGTTACCATTGTCCACCAATGAGTCACCAAAAATGAAGTAGCATGGCACTTGAGCATCTGATTGAGCCACGGCAAGGAAGCTCCAAATCAGTAACAGAAATTGCACCATACCCACTCTCTTTGCTAGCTTGTCGACTGCGGCCATAGCTAGCTTAGGGAGGGAAGAAGCGTAACAGCTACTACTCAAAGGAGTGAGTTAGCAGTGAAGAGAGTAGAAGAATGGTGTGATGACATGAGGAAGAGCATGGGAAGAAATGTATAAATATAGGTAGATCAAGAGGTGACACTAGAACTGTTGGAAGAAGGGCTGTGTGACAGCTTTTACAGTTGAGAGAGGTGGTTATGGCATTGAATACACGCGGGCATAGCGTGGACTGACCAATTCCTTGTTTCCTTAGCTTTATAGTTAACATACAAAAAATGAAAAATTATCTTCAAAGGCTGATGTTTAGCTGCTTTATGTAATGATGTACATTATGGTGCATTAAACCCAGATCACATCTCTGAATTAAGAGGAAGAACAACTAAAAATAGAAGCAAGGAGTCAACATATCATGCCTTGGCCTTGGACGAGAAAGATACTAAGCAACTTGCCTCTTTGATCTTTAACAAGCTCGTTAGGCTCAAGATTTTGCTAATTAGCAAAGTTGACTAGGAAAAGCTGGCATAGAGTATTAAGTCTCATATTCATTGAGCACGCCACTTTTTATTTAGTACGAATACCGAACCGTATGTCGACCGGCTGCGATGCCATGGTTCGTCCTCGTGATGATACATAATTTGTCAACCATGGTACCCATCTACACTTTGAACTTTCTTATTTTATTCAACATACAGTTTGAACTATTCCAAAAGAAAAATATATATGTGGTCCAGTGCATCTAATGATCTAGACTTTACCAACACTGGACTGACTGCTATGCACTTCATGCTGGGTAAGTTTTCCCCTTCAATTTTAATCATATATTTCATACTCGCGCAGGAACGAAGAAATGAACAATTAGCAAATGCAATTGTAACTCCTGCTCAATGATTGACATGTATCTGTGCCCTGTAAACACCTTAATTATCATGCTGAAGAAAGGTTGAGGATGTGCTTGCATTAATGAATATCATAGGGGAAGATAGATTTTTGCATCATTTTCCTTCTCATTAATTAGCTTAACATTTTATAACATGGGTGGGGCTCTGATCACATCCCAATTAGCTGTCTTCACCGACGTCTAACTAATTCAGCTGCTTCCTTCGTCTCTGCCAAGTTATTTAACTTTTCATGTTCTTCTCAGAAATTAAAGATCAGACAAGTAATCTGTTAGCTGCTACTTCTTTCTTCTCAACCTCATTGATCTAGGCATGCAAATGTATTAAAGCACTAGCTCCAACCATCATCAATATATTGTCCAAGGTCAAGCAGGTTGCAATATACTAATGTATGTGCATATATGAATTGACATAAATATGCTCCTTTAATTTCAATAGAAAATATTTGTCTTTCAATTTATCCACACGTAAATGAGGTTGACGGTGAAATCTTATATATAACATTGGCTCATGATCATCAGGATATCTACACTAAGCAAACAAAATAGGTATTCCACCACAACAAAATTTCGAGCTTCTTCATATATAATAGCTAGGCCGCAAACTAACATATAAAATAAAGAGTGGCTGTAAGGTGATCAATATATAAGGCGAATTCCCAGGAAGCTCAAGAAAAATACAAAATTCCGGAATTACATTGGCAATACGGTGAAGTTTTTTGTTTTGGTGAATACAACGAAGTTGCCGATTAAAATTGCAATAAACAGTATCTGTTGATGTGAGAAGTGGATCGGGACACCTTGCCGCTCTTATGTAGTCCCGGCCCATAGGCCACATGCGAGACCAGAAGCCCATTATTCGGTAATCGCCATTATTTGAATCAAAATTGTTTCGCCCTCAATGGAATTGTTTTCAACTCATAAGAAATTTTTTACAACATAACTCATAAGAAATGTATCACACATGTAGATTGCACTAGCCACAAGATAGTTGTAGCCTGCTTAATTAAATACATTGTGCTATTAACTATTCATTCAATTAGGAATTGAAATAGTATATCCAAATTAATTATGACAGCAGACATGCAAGGAATTGTGCTACTAATCCAAATTGTTTGTAAGGAATATACATATACCATAAGATTGTGGCCAAGATTAAACCTGTATAATACGTCCACTTTTTGGTACAACTCCCAGGTTGAAATACAGGAATTTTGGTTTTATGTAATCCTAGCCCATAGTCCCCCATCAATGGGACTAACATCACATTAACCTGCATTTGTTTCCCGTTATGCACTCGCTGAGACGCTCAATTCTTTCTTAGCGACATATCTTCACATATTCACTTCCACGGTCGATAGGCTCAAATCTATTTTACATGTTGTGTTATTGACCTTTCCCTTCAATAATAAATAGAGCTTGGATAGTCACCGATAAATAACAATGTATTCGAATAACCATGAGTCCTTGAGTCCCAAGTCCCAGACAGCGTAATTTTCAATATACTTGCCAGCTAATAAATACAAATTATTAGACAAAATATCATATCATGCGCGGTTTGTATTAAACTAGAGAAGATGTCGTGCCATACATAATTTGTATTACATATAAATTTTGAATAATGAGATATATTATAATAATTTAATATCTTAGATATAAATTCTTAATTGACTTTAAACATAAATCATAATTAAATGAGAAGATAATTTTTTTATTGTAAATTTTGTTAGGAAGAAATTAGAAATTAAAACTAGTTGAGTTTGAACTTATGACTATCCGCATTAGAAGGTATTTTTATTATCTTATAAGAAGCTAGAAATTGATATTAGATGAGTTCGAACTCGTGATCCTTTGCAGTAGAAAATATTTTTATTGTATTTTGATTAGTTGAATTTCTTACTTTTAATCACATGTTGGTATTGAATTTTTTTATTAAAAAGAGTAAAATATAAATTCTAATTTTATAGATATAGTCATTGAATAAAGAAATAAATATAATAATACGATATCTTAAAGATAAACTCTAAATTTAAATTATAGGCTCTAATCAAATGAGATAGACTTTATTATGGATTTATTTATTTTTATAATTTTTGTATTTTGATGGGTGGAATTTCCAAACTTTTCAACTTTTTTTATTAGTAAGTGTAAACATAAGTTGTAAAAGTATCATAATAACCCTAATTGTTTGAATGTGTTCAGATCTAGGCCCAAGTAATTCTGTACATTGGAATCATGGATATATACGTACACATAACCCAAAGGCTGATCAATTGCACTTGTAATTAAGTATTATGAATTTAAACAAATGCAAATGCAGATAGAAGTCTAACACCACATACACTTCAAATGGGACAGGATCTAAGTGTCTAACAGCCCAAAGTCTCAAGCGCTTGTATCGGAACCTAGAGATTTCCGGGAACTTCTATGCCCCCTATCTAGCAACGTGGTACGTCGAAGATAAGACCTTGGATGTTGATGCTGATTTTTTCATGTACATAGATTGTGGTTTTGGTCACCCTACAAAGTGATGAAGAAGAAAGATGATGATAGTGGTTGCCTATTTCAGTTCCTTCTTATGTGGGGAACTAGTCGCAGATGCAGGCGCTGTGATATTTACCAGCCCCACCAATAAAAGTGCAAAGGGGATGTCCATGATTTAGACAAGCAAACATATGAGCATATGCCATATCTTTTGGTGGGGCGGGGGGGGGGGTGAAGGGGTGGGTGTGGGGGAATTTTACGTTTTGCCAATAGGGTAAGAAGGCGGGAATAACTCACTAGCATATATATAAAACAATGAACTGTAAAATATTATTCGCAGTTAAGATATAGTATATAGGTATTTAACGACATCAATGTTCACAATTGGGTGATTAGTACCTGCCAATACAATGAATATATACCAAATAAGATTTTCTCCAAGCTTAATGTTGACAAACTAAGTTGGAAGAGTCTATTCTTAAGCTAAGCATGGGCAGTATGTTATTTGGGATTTTCATTATTTTCGGGAAAGGAAGACCGAAGATGCCATCTGCAGCATAGTGGTCCAACTTATGCTTTAGGCATTGCCAACTTGTGATCTTCCCTTAGAAGCACACAAGACAAATTGGAGAAACCTTCAACTCCAAATATAAAATATCCTAGAAAAGGAGTGCGTGCAATCGTATTTCTCTTTGGACGGATCCACTCGTCAAATTGAAAGAAACAAGCAATATTACCATTGCCAACCAAAAAGAAGAAACCCAGAGAAGCGCCAAGAGGATGGTTGGAATGTTGCTAATTGTCTCCAGCTAAGAGGGCAGCGGTTCAGTTTTCTTAGTTTTTTTCTAAAAAGTTAAACACTCAGAAGTCATCCCACATTCAGGATTTGAAAAAGAATGCTAGTTGTTTTAGGCTGTGGTCGAAAATAGTTTGAATGAATCATGGTTGGAAAATCGGAATCGGAATTAAAATCAGTCTAAATCGGTCAGGAATCGATCTAGTTGAATCGGTCTAGTTGAATCGGTCAATATACAAAAATTTGATAACATAATTATATAAAATACATAATGATATAATTTCTCAACAAAAATACACAAATTTATAATTTAATACAAGTATAAAAGAGCATCACTATTTATCATTACAATACCACAATTTCATAAGTGGAACATTTGATATATTATCATTTGTGTTCTATGAAATGATAATAACAAGATATTAATACAAGTCCACAAAATGAAGGTTTAGTACAATTTTACATAGTGATTATTAAATCATCTAATTCATCTGAAGCATCTTCGAAATCTCAATCATTATCACCAATAGGAAGAATAAAGCTATCATCTGCATCAACATGAGACTCCTGCGTAAAAGGAGGCATAGAACTCATACTCATATGAAGTCCCTCAAGGTCAGAAGGCAAAGACAAACTATGTTGGGAATCAATATGTTTATTAATATCAACATTATATCCACTAGGAAGAGGAGGCAAAGAAAAACCATCAGACATAGTAGAATATGATCCAATTGCAGTTTTCAATGTGTTGCCACTCTCATTTACTACAAAGGCCTCTTCGTCTGCACCATCATTGTTGCCAACATTAATACCAAAGAAATCATCCTTCGTCTGCACCATCATTGTTGCCAACATTGATACCAAAGAAATCATCCTGCATAAAAAAGTCATACCCTATTTATTTCAATTCAAAAAAAATTCATACACAAAATCATAAATGTGATGTAAGCTTTATTTAAATATACTGATGGTGATTGGTTGCCCCGTTCTCCAACCCACTCATCAATGAGTCTTCTAAACTCAAATGTTCACTAACTACATCATATTTATGTCTTCATCTCAACTCTTCTTCTTTTACCCGCATGTTGTAGCGAACATATACAAAATCATTTACTCTCTTCCTTGTAAGTTAATTTCTTTTTGGTATGTACTTGGTCAAAAGTGCTTCAATTACGTTTACAACCCGACGATGATGAAATTTGACTAAGTATTCTAATAGCTATCTTTTGAAATTCAGGGCAACTTATATCATGTTGCTCCCACCGTGATGCTACATTTAACAAAGTGATTTACTTATAAGCTTACTATAAAAATGAAATGTGGAGAAATGTTGATTTTACCTGGATGAAGGATTTTTCTATTAGTAATTGCAAGAGAATGTCCAAAATCTCCTTTTACAGATACAAAATCAGCCCACTAAAAAATATTTAAACAAAATTAGTAATTATATTTAGTTATGCATAAATATTTATATATATAAATAAAAAATAATAGTATCCTGACCTGCAAAGATGCTATGGATTGAGCTACCTCATCGAGTTCCAAATGACAAATAACATCATTCAATGCACGATACATGTCACTTGGCTGCAAAATTATTCCCAATCAAACACAAGCAATATAAAATTATTAAAAAATCATAAAGGTATATAAGTCAAATGAGAATATACAATGGTAAAGTCAGGGCGATAACGAGTTTGAGGATTAAACATATATGCCGCAACATGAAGAGGATAACAAAATTGATTCGCCCATCTCTTGGTAATGATATCAACAAATAAATTATATCGTTCTAATTTCATTTCATGTACCTCTTTTATTTTTTTATAGTCTTTTGCATTTCATCATAAACAAATGGCATCGAAGGTCTTTCATCACTTTCCACCAATCTCAAAAATCAAATAAGTGCTCAATTGTTTTATGCACAAATTCCATCTTCTTCCAAAATTTTGCACTTACGATAATATTTTCAACTGTTATTCCATCCTCATCTTTTGAAAACTTCGATGATGAATATATTTCAAAGACAAACATCTTTTTCAATGCCTGCTTATGTTCTAGAAAGCTAGCAATCGTCAAAAAGTGAGTAACAAATTAAGTAGCCCCAGGCCGTACCAATTCATGCTCATTTCTAAAATTATTTTTCATAAGAGCCAACAACAATGAGTGGTTGTATATTAGTTTTGTGACTTTTTGTACATTCATAATGTATGTTCCAACTTTCTTGATTTTTACAAAGTCCTTAAGCATTGGCAGCACACGAAGTCCAAAATAGATGCAGTCTCTTATGTTCTAGCATCCTCTCTATAACACCCCAATCCGGTTTACTCTCAACCCGAACTAGAACTGTTACAAAGGATCGAACTACTCGTAAACCGATTAAGTTGGCTGACCCAAAACCTAAACGGCTACGACATAACCCTCTCAACGTCTCAAGATGGAACACGCCGCTAATGCGTAAACAATATATAAATGAGATGCAAAACCCTAGCAGGATGCTACGTGAATATTATGATAATAGCCACACATCAAAATAATTAAAATGACAACAAAATTTATAAAAATCCTGGAATAAAAAGGACAGAGTCTCCCCTAAAAGTGCAATAAGGGGATGACCTATTAAAATACGGCACAATATAGAATATATATAAAACAATAATTTATATCGCAATCGAATTCAAATCATCCACACATATTGTAATTGGCATCTCGCCCAACTGTAATTCATGCTCATCATGTTTTTGTTCATTTTCAACTCAACATAACTGATCATTCCTGGACATTAGAACATTTCCAAAACATTTCTAAGAAAATTCATATATTTCTAAGAAAAATACCTACAAGTCTCATAGCTCATGCATATGTACACAACCATGTATATCACCAAGCATCATTCAACCCACATCATACCTTACACAAAAGTCGACGTGGGGCCAGACATGTGTGTGCAATACAAGCGCTAGTCCTTCGTCAAGGTCGACATATACCATTCATCATCCTCGCCTACATATAGTAGAAAAACATCAGCAACAGGTGTTACTGGTTCGAAAATAACTAATATCAAACTGGAACATGAGAGCAAACTCTCATGGAAAGCAAACAATCATATATCTTCCTCAAGAACTCTCATAAGGGCAACTACAGAGTAGCCGTTGAGCACCTGACTCAACAACATCCTGATATATCTGGTATTGTGCCGCTCTCGGCACTTCTTTTCAGTACTCCGCGTAAAACTTTTATCCTAAGCCCTTTTCAAACCTCCATATTACTCTTGGCCTTGAGAACGTAGGCCGAGTACTCTCAGGCATGCGCCTTTAATACCCTTTGAACCACAAGTCCGGATATACGTTGTATTTAACAGTACCCGTAAACCTCTACGTTCTCCGGGTGTGAGGAACTCAAACGCAGAGTTGTCAGGATCCCTCGGGAATGGAACATGCCACTTACTAATCCAGAGCCCACTTTAACTGGTACGACATCCGCTCATGGTACGTGCAAGTCAATTCATCTTCTCTTGTATCACTGAAAACTCGATAAAACTATTTATAGGGCTGGGTCAGAATTTATTATAATAGGCCCGAAGGCAACTTGAGGTGGATCTTATTTTAGAAAATAAGCTCGAGGGATTTCATCCTCAAGGGTTATTAATTCCGAAAACAATCAACCAAATGACCTGTGTTAGGTGGGGTCCGATAAATCATCCACCTGACACGTCCTACGATCAATAAATTAAATGACCGATAGAGTAGAGCGATAAAACCTGAGAAGCATGTCCTAACGGACTTGTCAAAAGTTCCAAGCGTAGTTTCTTGTCTAGACAGCGAACTCCTGCAACAAACCTACATGAACATAACTATTTACTAACGCGCATACATATATGATGCACACCTATATAACTAATATATCCACATGCATACAATAATATAATCAAACATGACAATTATCTCAACAATCACACTAAATCTCTAATTGTCAAGCAAGTTAATAATTTTATGATTTCATACGTTACTTATTACCTAGTACTTGACATTCCAATTTCAAAACATACCTATTCTAATTTGGTGACAATGGTTTAATCAATTTAATCCATTTAACTTAATACTAGCATGCAAAACCTAAATCATGCAAATTCATAAATTAACTAGTTAACAAGCATTTAATTAACTATTCAATTGCTTACTAACAATTCTATTAGCGAGCATTTACATCACGCAACACAATCTACGCTAATCATCACATATTTATCATAATTCACAATTAATTAAACTAAAATCATAAAGTTAATAAAATTAATTCCAATATGCTACCATGACCACAATATGTATGTAATAATTCTAAAAAAAGGAAGAACCACCTCGCGATCGGCACTGAAATCGGTGCCGACAGACTAAGGCAGTGAAGGCGAGCCGGCAATTTTCTGGCAACAGTGCCAGCGGTTTTTTGATAGTTCCGGTGGTTTTCTGGCGACTACTCTGGCGGGGCAATCGAAGGTAGGGGTTAGCACCGTCTCGACGAGCTTGACCCAATGGTGGTGACAACAAGGGCAGCCACGACGGCGATGGCCATCGGCGATGAGGTCGAGTTCAGTCGAGGTGGTTGGTCGCTCTGATAGAACCCATGGCCGGCCTCGACGGTGGCACTAGATAGGGAGGAACTGTAAGGAAGGTCGAGGGGAAGGGTTTCGACGTCACGGCGGTGGCGGTCCGGCGCAGACGGCGGTGGAATCGCATCGGGAATGGCTGTGAAATCGAGGGCAATTTTCGGCATTGCGATGGCTGGACGGTGGCCGGGTGTGGTCGAGGCGGCAAGGCAACAACATGGCCGGGCTGGGTGGCATCGAACGACGATGAGGTGGTGTCGACGGCATAGCAAAAGTCCCAAGGGCGGCGGCTAGGGTTTAGGATGGTGAAACGACGGGGTGTTGTGGGGAAGGAAAATGAGAAATATAGGAGTGGAAAACTTGTAAATAAAACTTGACTCGACACCGGCTCGAGTCAAGAATAATAACTAACTTGGAATAAATCCCAAAAAAATTGGGAAAAATCCCATAAAATCAAACAAAATAACACAACATCCAAATGACATGCCGTATAACTAATAACCCACCCGAAGACCATCTAACGTATCCTAATGCGTTATTCGGCCTAAACTAATTCTACGCTCACAACATGAAAAGAAAATAAAATCATCTATATACTCTCATATCTATTGATAACCCAGTCTGCTGATACGTATCTGACGCTATCATCGATGCTTGGGTATACATGAACCCTCATAGCACGTGCACACGGTCAGCCTCGGCCCCGCACACGTGTTCTGAAAGCTAAACCAACTCGAACCATGGTCAAACCGACCGGGTAACGACTATAAAACCCTGACTCGAGTTGCGGGTTTTACACTCTCGGTAGCTTTGTATGCCAAAGCATTATCAGTAATGACCTATACAACGTTTTCCTCCCCAACTTCTTCTACTACTTTGTCCAGTAAACTAAACAAATACATAGCATCCTTTTTTTGTCTGAAGCATCAACTGATCCAAGGAAATACATTCCTCTTGGGCAATAAACTAGAAAGTTGATTAGAGTTCTACTCGATTGACTGGTCCACTTGTCAGACATAATAGAACAACCTGTTGTCTTCTAAGATACTTTTATATCCTCTAAGCTTGCATTTGTAGAAGCCGCTTCATCAATAAGAAGTTTACCCGACACAAAACTTCTACCAAGAGGTTTGATCCCTTGATCAACGTATCTACCTGCCACATTAATCATTTTATGAGAGTAAGGCGACTCTACAACATGGAAAATAATGGGACAATGATAGAAGAATCGAGCAATGGTTGCGTGCAATTGCTCTTTTGCTTTCTTTTCTGTTGTCGTAGAAATTCTCATTTGCTTTGATGGATTCTTCTTCTCATTTTTAACAAAAGATGTCTTCCTCTTCCAAGTAGACTTAGACCACCCAACACTTTGCTCCTGAACTTCCATCTCTTCCATATGCGAGTCATTCAAACCATACGAACCTATTTCTTCTCTAATCCTTTCTTTTTCTTTTTTGGCCTTTTCCACACTTTTGAAATAATCTTTCATTTTTTGTACATTTGTTTTAGGAACTTGCTTACAAGCAGCAACATTTCCTTTGATTCCAACAATATATTGCTTGAAGCGATATACCCCTCTACTTATGATTTTTTTGCAAAAGTTACAGGTGACTTGCTTCTTAGATACGTCAACTGGTGTGCCATATTCCTAACCAATATCTATCTTCCCTATGACAAATCTGGTACCGATAAAAAATACAGTAGCCGCTAAATTCAAAATCTAAGTGAGTGCCATTATAATTGAGATCAACCATCATAATTTAGATAATATATACACAACATGACTATTCATAGAACATACATATATAACTAGTAGGGAATTGGACATGACATATGAATGAATTGATTGGCTCAGCACATAGATCAGACAACGATTCAACAAGTTAGTCACAATAGCTAAATAAGCTGTCAACCAAATAGTTAATATTAAAGATTAGACTCGAATTATTTAAGCCCACATCAGGAAAAAAACTGGACCTAGTAAGTTTCTAGAGTTCCAAATCAGTTATAAAAATGGAAATATATACTAAAACCAGAGTTTTTGGAACTATAAATCAGTTCTAAAGTGGACACATACATGTTCGCATAGCACCAACCAGGTTTCTTGTTTTTTGTAAAACCAGCAACCAGATTGAGATACAAAATGATCTAAACCACTCTAGCTAATTAATCACTAAGATTAGCACTAATTTTTTATTTATAAAACAATCAAATCCTAAAACCAACAACCAACAACCAGATTTAATTACAAACAGATCCAAACCACGATAGCTAAAACCAACATTAAATTTTTTATTTAGACAACAATCAAGTCCTACAACCAAGAACACATGACAACATATAACTAATTAAATAAGGCAGCAAAGGAATTAACATACATGCTATGTTCTATGAAATGAATCATACAAATTGCAGAAACAATCACAATTTACAGCAGCTAAATATCAAAATTTACAGCGAAATTTTTTTTGCACATTGACAAAAAATTCAAACAAAAATTACAACTTTACAAAGGCGACGGCGGTGGACGGGTGAGGTCGGAGGGCGGTGGCGGTGGATGGGTGGAATTGGGGTGATTTTAGGTTTTTAAAATGTAAATTCTAATTTTACCCATGCTTAAATAGTATATTTATTATCAACCTTAAAGCATTTTAATAATTTACCTATAAAATCTGATTCTTCCTAATTTACCCTGATTCTGAATCCGTCGAAATTGGGGTGAATCAGCCGATTCTGAGCCTGATTTAGCTCCGACCGATTCGACGCCTACATTGGCTCGGAACGCTTTCGAGCCGATTTCACCAACAGTGGATTGAATCGTAGGAACGAGAGGTGGGACCTCTAATTGTTATTTCATGGTTCAACTCCTTGTAAGAGGATGGGACTCTAAGCAAGTTTGGTGAAGGAGCTACCTAATCTTGTCAAATCTTCGTTCTCGTCTCTTTCCCTGTTCTCCGTCTCGACCTTTCTCAACTCTGATGACGGAACCATCCAGTCGGTTTTTCAAAACCAGACACGTCAACATAAGAAGAGTCGAGGCTTTGCATGAAGCAAAATCCAGCCATCTCGCCCGATGTCAAAAAGACCAACTAGGAACACTTTTTCTTATTGCCATTGTTAGCACTCGTCGAAACATTGATGCTTGCATTAGATTCAGTTAGCATATTTTGGTTGGATAGTACAACCTTATTGATGTTGTCATTAAGAAATACTATTCATTTGAATATATTTTCATGGAAAATTAATCGGCAGTTATAAGGCCTTTCAATTAATATTATATTTATTGTGAGAACTTATAAATAATTGAATATACATGGGTGATTATGGCACTCATTTGGAATGGGTTTGTGTCTAAATTAAAGAAAATTTCTCAATACATATGGGTTTGGATTTAGGTATTTAATGTGAGATTTCTCAAATTAGTCTCATACCTAATGCTTATTAAGATAAGATATTCTGAGAATAGAGTATATATCTTTATCTTCGATTAACTATTTTTGAAGAAATGACTCATTATATTATATTATATTTTAGGTTGGATCATTATAAATGGTAATAGAGCCTTTTAATTTGTGTTATATAGTGGGCTGAATTAATAACATTGGCAAGACTACTCGTCATGGGTCAAAAAGGTTGTGAACTAGAGCTAACAAAATGCTAAGTGTAAGAATTTTGAAATTAAAATTTTCTAAGATAAATATATTGTGAGATCTCTCAATTTAGTCTCATATTTAATACCTAATGGAGTGACATTCTGTTTATAAATAGAAATACATTGTAGACCTTTAAATTGGTTAACCACTCTTAAATAAATAACATAACTAATTAATTTATATTTTGGGCTAAGTCGTTGCATTCAATATCAAGTCGAGTTTAGGTCTTGCAAAATCTAAACTTAATTGACTCGAAGAAAATATTACTTGTAAAACATTTTGATAGAGTATTATTTATTTCGATAGATAATTACCCATTTTTTTATAAATGAGACGTATTTTCATTTAGAATAGTAATCTATTGTGAGACCTTATAGCCAATATGACTATAGGCCTAATTAACTTTAAACAAATCACTCACCTATTAAATATTTTTATGACCGTTTTATTATTTCAAAAATAAGTGGGCATTCTCATTTATGATTATCTAGTCATTCATTGGATCTTATATAGCCAATATTGACTATAAAATCTTCCAATAAATTATTTTTCTTTCATTTATTAATAGTGTCATGAAAGGGTACTTTTATTTAATTGTCATGTAAAAATAAAAAATTAGTAAAAGGGTACAACGATTCGCTTAGACTTTTTAGAAAAGTAACAAAGTTCCTTAATTAATAGTGTGTGCGCAATTATTTAAAAATTAGGTTACATGCAACAATCTAGCCGCAACGCAATACAATCACATAGGATTGAGCGTTGGAGGCATGGAGTCTTCCATTACAAGGTATGACAATCTATATTATAGTTTATAATCTTTTTCCGCTATTGGAAAAATAGATGCACGTGTTCGTACCATTGAGAACTTTTCTTAGGTTTTTGCACACGCACTCAAGTTTATGCATTCTTTTACGGCGGGAACAAATATTTCTGACGACTGCAATGATGATATAGGCAATGTATATGCTTGATCCCTGATAAAGCCGCTGTTTTTTACTCATTTGTTTTCACACACTCATGTCATATGATTTGTTTTTGAACCTACAAAATTTTCTCGCTCCATAAATTTCTTTCAAATACGATAGATAAATTTTGAGACAAATAAATATTAAGTTAGCATCAGCAGACATAGTAATATCACTTAAAATCAAGCCATCCACTAATATGAGTGAAAATCAAGTCATCACATGTGGAGTTTTATGATTTGTACAATAACTCTTATTGTCCAACCTTTGTTATAATCTAATAGCTCACATTAAATATAAGTGACATAAGAATATCAGTAGTTGTTAATACTGTTTTTTTCCATATATAAATTATGAATTTTTAATGTATAAAGCAAGATACAATGTATGGATAAAATTTTAAGAGAGTAGACAAATAAAAGTTGAGATTATTGTTTGGATAAGCTTAGAATTATGTATAAGCATTTAAATATTAATTTTGTCGAATAACTATAAAATTAAATAAAAGGGATAAGTATGCATGCACTTTTAATAAAAGGGTATATTCATATTATTATTATTATTATTATTATTATATATACTATAATAGAACATTTGTTTATTTTTTTATATACTATAATATGATGATTTTTTTGCTTCTCCTTCTTTCTCGGATTTTTTTGCATGTCATCAATTCTAGGCCCACAATTAAAAGTTTATCAATAATAAAAATTTCTTAATAAATATAAATTTAAATATTATATATGTAAGTCTTCATTCTTATTAACAATATTTTTTTTCTCCTCTATAATTGTCTACAAATAATTGATAAATAAAATTATAAAAAATTGATAAACATGACTACATCGATATAAAATATACAAAATTGATAAATTTGACCTAAATGTTGAAGATAATCATGCTAAATTAATAATATAAACTTCATTTATAATTACTTATTTATTAATTTAATTTTAAATATTATTAATATAATATTTTAAAAAAAATTATAAGTGTCCCACACGTAACACAGTAATAACCATATATATATATATATATACTCTGCCTAGTTTTTTATTTATTATTCAAAGTGACATCCCTACTTCTGCCCGAGGCTAATAATAAGTAGATTCTTTTCTTCGTAATATTTAGCTAATTTATAGTCGGTAACTAACCTATTCAACCTAATATTTCAACCAGATGAGATGAATCTATTTTACAGCGAAAAGAACAGATTTGACAAGTATTAAAAAGAGCAGAATTGTCACGGTCAGTCTTTCTTCCGTTTATACTTTTTCGCTTATAAAGGCCCATAACATATAAGTCCATCTGTACCTTTTTCCAGTGGAGAATATGAAACTTCTTCTTCTCTTCTCCCTCCTCCATCTCCTTGGTACCGCCATTGCTCTCTCCCCAGGCCAAGAGGTTTCTTTCTAAAGAGATGTTCCATTAATATTTTATAATGGATACTTTTTTTTCATGGGATTCCATGTGGACTAATCCTAGGTCTATGTTGTATACTTGGGAGAGCACAAGGAAGCCAAACCAGCACATGAAATTGAAGATGCTTACCACTCACATCTCCTCACCATTAAAAACAAGTATTTATGTTCTCGTAGTTATAGTTTTTTCATAATTCATCTCGTTATACGTAATTATTTTATATTCTTTCATTTTCCTTTTTTTGTCTTCTGCAGTGCAGAGGAGGCAAAAGCTTCCCTCCTTTACAGTTACAAGCACAGTATCAACGGTTTTGCAGCAGTTCTCACGGCCGACGAAGCTGCCAAACTTTCGGGTAAATTACTAATTGCATCCAATCTCCTTCTGTGTCTATCTGAATTCAATCTTTTCTTTTTTATTGTTCAACTAATTCATGAGGACAACGTTGAACAGAAATTGAGGGGGTGGTGTCCATCATTCCTTCTCACCCAAATCAATACTCTTTGCACACCACCAGGTCTTGGCAGTTCATAGAAGAAATAGAGAGTGTCCCGTTGAAGTTGAAGAAGAGTTACATGCGCAAGGCCAAGTACGGCAAAGATGTCATTGTGGGAGTGTTGGATAGTGGTAACGATTTCACTCAAATCCTAGCATAAATCGTATGATAAATCTATAAAAAATATTAGAAGGGTTTGCATGGTTTTCAGGGGTGTGGCCGGAGTCAAAGAGTTTCAATGATGAAGGGTTTGGCCCCATACCAAAATCATGGAAAGGTATCTGCCACGAAGGGGATGCCTTCAATTCCTCTCATTGCAACAAGTGAGTCCTTCGTATTTTGTAGCTTTCCTTGGCATACATACGTATCTTTTGTAGCCAATTTTTTTGAAGCCTTGATTCCATAAAACCGTTACAACGTCAGGATTTACCAACTTCGGTTATATAATGGCATTGTTCCATATATGTGATTTCTGGTTGGCCACTCCACTCCATGCTCACAACATGATCCCCTGTGTGTGTAAACTCTGAAGACATGAACAAAACACTCGAATGACAATCTAGTTTTTCTTTTTCCTGCCTTTAAAAACGATCCTGTTGATCATCCCGTGACCATCAAAAGCCTGCAATGAAAATTATCTTGATGGCCGTTTCTGTACTATTATAGCTTTTTTGGGCCCCATCTAGGTCAACTTGTGTCCTGAAAATGGCTGTACGGGTTTTGGCCTGTTCGTCCAAGACATGGCTTTCATCTGTCCTGCCGGCTGAGCCTTGGTTCCTTGCATAGTTGACTTAGTAAGCATTGCACACAGCCCAATACAATAATTGGGTTCGGCTGATTTTATTTTCTTTTAATTTATAAAGCTATAGATGTTAAACAGATTTTTGTGGTGCAATTTTTCTTTCGTTCGTGAAGTTCGATTCGCTGTATTCAAGTTAGTCATACTAACTGGGTCAAATCTGAGTCTAAGTGGATTTGGTGAATCTTGTGGACTGTTAGAGAATTGTCTTAATCTTTACATAAGGATTGATCGTGATGTAGTTTGAAGTAAATTTAAGGTTTCAGAAAAAAGTAAATGTAAGGAATAGTAAAAATCTCATTTCCCTAAATACCTCAAATAAATTATTTCTTAAACAAAATAGTTGGTGATTATTAAAATTGTCCTTGCATTCTATATTTATTTACATTCTTATACGAGCTTTGAGTAGAATCAACATGCAAGTGCTAAGAGTTGAATTAATTAAATTGAACCGGACATATCAATTTAATTTTTAGACAGCTCGAGCAATAATAGAACCTAACCTTTTTTGTATTATGTGACATTATTAGATGTATATGTGACAGTGTGTCCTGACTTACACTTTGGCTGTACAGGAAGCTGATTGGGGCCCGGTACTACCTCAAGGCATATGAGGCCTACTTCGGCAAGCTCAACACCACCGCCGACTACCGGTCCCCTAGAGACCACGACGGCCATGGGACTCACACCAGCTCCACCGTCGCAGGCCGGAAGGTCACTGGAATCTCTGCCATTGGTGGCTTCGCCGCTGGTAACGCACAAGGAGGCGCCCCCATGGCCCGCCTAGCCATGTACAAGGTTTGCTGGCCTAAACCGCACGGTGACCCGGCGGCCGAGAACACATGTTTTGGTGCCGACATGCTGGCCGGCATGGACGACGCCCTAGCCGACGGCGTGGACGTCGTAAGCATCTCCATTGGCGTTGGTGCTAGTGGGTACCCGTCGAACTACTACACTTCTGATTCTATATCCGTCGGAGCTTTGCATGCAGCAAAGCAGAATGTGGTGGTGGTTTGTAGTGCTGGGAATGCTGGGCCTGCACCGTCGACTTCGTCGAACCTCGCGCCGTGGATTCTGACAGTCGCTGCCAGCACCGTGGACCGGGCATTCCCTGCTCCGGTGACCCTCGGCAATGGGAAGCAACTCATGGTATGTATACAGAACTGGCGGTCGAGAATGCATAGTAAATGTACATTGACCGATTGAATAATTAAATGATATATGAATTACATCCATTTACATGTTGTATCGCTATATTAATGTGTTTAATAACACATTTATAATTCTACGAGATCAAATAATTATCAAGTGAGATCTCTAATCTATATTGTAGGGACAAAGCGTGGCTCCACTGAAGCTGGAAGAGAAGCCCTACCCACTTGTTTATGCTGGGGACGTTGAATTACCTGGCACACTTAAGAATATTTCAGGGTAAGCTTCAAAACACAAAAATAAGATCAGGTTTGAATCTTAATTTGTTTATTCCTATGTACAAGTTGTTTATAACATAATGTGTGAGTGCACTTTGTGTAGGCAATGCCTTGCAGGGTCTCTGGACCCAAAGAAGGTGAAGGGCAAGGTGGTTCTATGCCGGAGGGGGCTTGGTCTTCGAGTTGGCAAAGGCTTGGAGGTCATGCGAGCCGGTGGCGCCGCCATTATCCTCGGTAACTCTCGAGCCAACGGCCAAGAGATCACTGTTGATTCCTACATTCTCCCTGGCACTCCCGTCGGGTTCAACGACGCAGAGGCTGCCCAAAGCTACATCAACTCCACTTCCAATCCCACCATCACGATCGCTTCGGGGAAGACCGTCTTGGACTTCGAGCCGTCGCCGTCCATGGCTGGCTTCTCCTCCACCGGACCTAACCCTATTGAGCCCAACATCATCAAGGTAAGCACTAAGCACCTCGCGATACTTAGAGGTCAAGTTTCCCAAATTAGAGACGACCTTAAAATAGCCCTAACTAGCATTTGCATTACCATGGTATCAACATTCATAAAAGAAAATTGCTAGATAACAACATGAGATGTCACAATTACGCCATTGAATATTCATCAGTTATGTTGGCAAAAGTATTCCTCTTCATTTACAATTAGCTAAAGAAGACATTAATGCGAATTTGTTTACTTTTTTGACAGCCGGACATCACTGCACCGGGGGTGAACATACTAGCAGCATGGAGTGAAGTCTCTTCACCGACAAAACTCACCGCCGACAGCCGAAGGGTGAAGTACAATTTTGACTCCGGCACTTCCATGTCCTGCCCTCACGTTGCAGCTGCGGCCATGCTTGTTCGAGCCATCAATCCGACTTGGAGCGCTGCTGCGGTCCGATCAGCACTCATGACCACGGGTAAGTAATAATAATCCTAAATCTAATATATATATATATTGAAGAGTGGGGAGCATTATTTTATTCCGTCTCACAATATGGCTAACATTTCTTAACATGCTTCTTTAGCAACGCCGTTAAACAACATCGGCAAGCCAATCACCACTGCGTCAGGCGAAATTGCAGGACCCTTCAACCTTGGCTCGGGTCATGTCCAGCCCGTCCGCGCCGGCTTTCCCGGCCTGGTCTACGACATTGAGTACACCGACTACCTCCTCTTCCTTTGTGGACGGGGATATAAAATGGACCCTTCTTTCACGTGCCCCAACACCACAACCATCTTGCCTGCGAACCTCAACTACCCGTCCGTGGCTGTCGTTACCGTGAACGACAGCGTGACGGTTGAAAGGACTGTCACCAATGTGGGCTTTCCCATGAGTGTTTATAGAGTATTCCTGGAGCCACCGGAGGGTTTCTCCGTCAATATTGCACCTAGAACTTTGCTCTTCAAAGGAGTAGGGGAGAAGAAGAAGTTCAAGTTGAAGATCAAAACAAAGGACAACAAGGTGGTGAAGAAAGGGGAATACAAATTTGGATGGTTTGCTTGGTTTGATGGATTACATGTTGTGAGAAGCCCAATTGCAGCTTCCACAGCATAGGGTTGATTTATGATCCCATTTATCATTTATTAGTAGTGCCGCTTCAAGTGTTCTTAGATATTTAGATGACTGGAGGCTAAAACAGCTTCTAATTAAATTGTTACAGGGAATGGTAATTTCTTGTCATTTCTAAATGTGACAAACAGAACAGCAAAAAGTTGGAAAGAAGTGCTTGATTATATGACAGGCTTGAATAGATTTTTTCCCCAAAGTTGCTTACGGATTTTACCATTAATGATTTTCATGTCAAAGAGTGTAAAATGATGGTAAAAAAATGTAGAAGAGAAGAATTGTATTACTAGGTACAGTAATGTACCATATTTGAATAAAACAATAAAGAACACTTTATAAATAACAAGTTGTTGCTCGTGGATAGTACTTCATCATCATCAAAGTCATAATGGTTGAGCTGGTGGGCTTTGTCCTTGTAAGAATACTCAAATGTGAACAAACATTGGACGTTACAATATATTTCTTTTGGTTAAAAAAACTTTTTAAAGATCTTTAGTAAAAATGTTATTTTTTAAGTCAACCGCAACTTCATAAAGCTATAAAGAAACATAAACATAACGTGTTTCTTTCCAATCACTCTTGTCATTTGTCAAACAAACACACAGCATAGCAGCTCCTAGCCTAGATCATGTTAATTTGCGTCTCCTTCCTTATTTCCCCTTGATTATTCTCCATCTTGAAAATGACCAACGCAAACAAATTAGTGTATATTTATGTGATAATAGTTGATCAAATGAACAGTCGATGCCATTGCATGCATCTGTAGGATTGACCAATTGGATAGCCCTCGCATTATTAATAATCATCTTCATATAGATAAAATTAAATATAATTAGTACCTCGTTGAAAGTAGGCAAGTACCTTAGAGGCTTAGTCAAGCCTCGTGTTAAAAATTATGAATCTCGTCTTGAAAAACAACGTCATTGATTGGGACAAAGTATAAACGTTTTTCAAGCTAAGATAAACATGTGGGCCGCCCTACATATTAAATATAAAATATGTACGAGACATTTTCTCAAGTATGAATAAGACTTTTGGGTCAGGTAAAATTGCAAATTTACCTAACTAGCTATAAAGCCACGTTTAACGTGCATAACGTAAAGATTGAAGTGGCATTTGGACTTGAAGCGTATATGCACGTACGTTTAAGTCATAGGTTGAGAGTTGAATATTAATTGATGACATATTAGCGAGTATTTATTGGTTCCAAATAATTTATTTTGTTCTGATATATTTGTCTCGTCATTTTCTTTTTCTGCTTCAAATTAAATATATAACAACGGTATTTATCTTATCAAAACGAATAGCATGAGCAAATCAACTTCAAAACTATTGATTGGCTCCAATGAAAACATAATGGAGAGTTAGAGCTTGTTAGGAAGACACATATAGAATTTCAGATTAGTTTGTCTAGATTAGTTCTTTTTGCTAGATTTTATTTTTAAGGCCGAGGGAGATATGTCAAAAGGATGCCTGATGACTAAACATCCATTTTGCAATTTTTTTTCAAAGTAATTTTGTAATATTGTTGGTCAACTATATGTTTCACAAAAGTCTAATCTGACATTAACGGAGGCATGCAAGCGCGGAAGCATGAAGATAAATCCATGCTTCTGCCCACAAGTTAATTAAAGAAAAAAATTTGTTAAAAATAAGTGGTTTTAATTATGAATATTACTAAATATGAGGGGATAAAGATATATATTTACAATCGGGTATTTGAATTATATTTTTTAAAATAAGACCTTTTGAAATAGTTAACATGTATCGTTTTCCCCTCTAATTATTAATACTTGATTAAATTGTTTTCGTTAATTCTCTGAAGTATTATTAAGAAAATAATTGATTAAATAGCAGGATAAGTAAGCCATGATCATGGTCTAATTAATTAATGACTATTCTAAATTTATAAATTCATAGAAGTTTTAAGTAATGGCAATTCTTCCGCTCAGCCGAATACGGCATCCAAAGAGGAATCTGTTAATTATGTTTCTAGACATCGGAAGAAGGTCTAATACATATCCGTACGACACATTATATGCATGGTCATCCTAAACTGAATAATGAATTAAAATCTAGCTAGCTAGCTACCTCATAAAATTATTTAAACTTTCCATGTTTTCTTTCTTCTCCGGTAGAACAAACCATTAATATGACTTAAGGAAGAAGTATACATATCATTTTTAAAGGACACTGAAAAATGACTAGCTAGAACCAATCTCTCGTTATAAATCAAACGTTGATTAATGAAAATCTTTTAATTACAAGCACGAAGTAATATTGCACTAATTCTGGTAACAACATCATATCATCTTTCGCACTAGTAAGCAGTATCATGTGCAAGTACTACTAATTACATTGTTTGCTAAACCGAAGTAGGACGAATATAATTGTACCCACAACTTTGCTCAATACATGAACACAAGCTCGCCATTCTAAATTAGACACATACCAAAATCAATAAGAAATTAAAGGGGCTGTTGTACTGGTACACACATTCTTCTTTAGAACCAAGCAAATTAAAACTTCAACATGGTCCCGTGTATGAACTTAAAAGACGTGCAATGTGGTCCACAACTTAAAAATGCAAAGTAACCTTTCTTGGAGAAACTTAGAAAAAGTTCAAGCCTGCAACCTTATCCACTCACTACAAGAATTTCGACCGAATTACGATCTGATCTACCCATGTAAAGCACGTACGTACTCGATCAATTCTTATCTTATTAACATAAACTAATAAACGTTAATACAAGTATGCATTAATATATAAAACCAATTAGACAATTAAAAGAACAATAAATGGTTAACCATAAGGAGATGAATTCTATGGCATCATCATATTGATCATATCTTATCCCATTCTGATCCGATAAGTATATAATTGGTAGCACGAAGTTAGGTAGCGGCGGCCGCACGCATTCCCAAGAGAAATGGCGACACGTGATGTCAAAATGTGTATAAGAGACGATTTGTAGGACTGATCCCCACCTTCGCCCTATATATAATCCCCTTCCCGTTTTTGTTTCTTCCACACCGTCTAGTTTTTGTTTCTTCTTCTTATCAGATTGTGACTGCATCGATCATATGGATCAGGAAGTTCAACTTAAGCACGGTGACTGCTATTTCCAAAAGGTTAACCAGCCGTTAGTAGGGGACAGAGTGGTTGTAATGCACGTGCCGAGGCGAACTGAGCCGGTCAGCATACCGTCGGGGAGGAAGCCGACGGAAACGGAGGAGGAGGACGACGGGGAGGAGATGGTGGCGCCGCATGTGGTGGTGGAGCGGCGGTGGGCGGGGAAGACTGGGGTTTCTATGTGTAGCGGGCGAGGGAGAACCCTCAAGGGAAGGGACCTTAGCCAGCTCCGGAATTCGGTGCTAAGGATGACTGGTTTCTTGGAAGGATAGCATGCATTCACATTTGATCTAAATAAATGAAATTAAAGACGCCCATGACTTGTATTACATTTTTTCATTAATGAAATTAAAGACGCCCATGACTTGTACTGCATTTTTTTCATTAGCTCGAGTCATATTTGTCTTCTCGTGCTAGACGGATTATTTTGTTCCTTTTAAGTAAGCTTTGGAATTGGGAACTCCTTATAATCAATTAAGCAGTCTTTATTGAGAGTACTTAGGATCAACTTGAGTAGTTTTAACTAAAATTATGGAGGAGCATCGACTCTTTTTGAAAAAACAATCTTTCTCATTCCTAAAATCTACTGACTCGTTAAAATTTGTAAATACAGAAAAACCATTTTGATCTTCTTATTATTAGTTTTTTTATTTATCTCATGCAACATTTCACTTTGACCTAAACTGATTAAGAATCAATATATCCATATAGTGAATCAAATGGGGCTCATTGGGAAGTTTTTGTGGGACATATGCGTGGGCCCATAGCCTGTTGAGCCATGGAGGCACACGTGTACTATGAAGACTTTTTGTCCTTTTTGCCAATCAATATGGCCGAGTGGAACAGTGATAATTAAAATGTCAAAGAAGGTTTTACGTGGAAGTTTCTCTTATCCTCGTTGGTGATCTACCTTTGCCGGAAGATTTTTTTAATATAAGTATTAAATCATGGTAGACAACAGTGCATTATATCTTAACATATTCAACCGAGTATGTATATATGTCTAAGAAATGTATCAGATTTTGTGCAACATTAACAGGTTCTAAATCTCTCCAAGCAAGTGTCTCGCCTTTAATAAATATTTAAGGATGCACTATTTTTGTAAGTTATATCATCTATCGTATAATATACGTTTGGTATCATTGTATATGGTGCAAAATGTAATGAATGGCATAATTTTGTTGTCGCAATATTTAACCCTGAAACTGAAATACATATACATGCATACATATATATATATATATATATATATATATATATATGTTTCTAATGGTTTTAAAAATGAGAAAACTTAAGATAACGGATATTCTTGTGTCAATTACACTTAATGTGAGTCCTTATATTGCAAAAATAATTAGATGATGAGGTCAATTTTATCCGGGTCACTAAATAAAGGACTAGATTTTCATGTTGTTGATATATGTATATTGGCTTGTACTTTCTTTAAAAATTGGATGGAATGAGGTGGTTCAACCTGATTACCAAACTTGTAATATCCACAATTTTTTTTATGAAACTTAGAAATTATGTGATGATTATGGAACTCGTGAATTTCTTTTGTACAACTTAATATCAACAAAAACATGATACACCAGACATTAACAATGGATACACTTAAGATTTCACCAGTGAATGTGTAATATGATAATTATGTTATACGAAAAGGAAAACTCTATGGTATGGAAAATTAATATTGAAAATATCATGATCTTTTTAAGCTCATGCTAATGTAAGATTTCCCCTAAAATAACATCATCGTTCTCTCACAATATTTTAATATTTAAAAATATATTTTATTTTCTCGTAAAAAATTAAATTACAATTTAATTTTTTTATATTTTTACAAATAATAGTGAAAATTTTAAAGAATCTAGAATTAGGGGCCCTAGTTTGAGTTTATAGGGCATTTAGTTGCAACGAAAAAATTATATAAGATTTAAAGAAAATTTTATTATAAATTTTTTTGTTGCAATTTTAAAAATAACTTACAAAATAACTTTAGGTGATTATTAATTATTATTGGGATAATTTTGTTCAAGCATTTATAAAAAGAGCAACTACTCATCTTCTTTTTTTAAAAAATGAGGGTTTTTAAGAGCGTTTCTATCACTTAATATTTTGCCAACCTTGTCCCAAAATATTTTTAATTCGTTATTGTTATAACTTTATTGTTTCAATAAATGGGCCCAAAACAGTGTAACAAAATACCCTATTGACAAAAATTCAGCATAAATCAACTAATTAAGTAATTTTACATTTTTATTATTTAATTACAATAATGAATAAAAAATCTAAACCATCTAGGGTTAAATTCGACTTTAGATCTACAATTTTATAGTTGGTAAAAATCTTACTTAAAATATATCACTTAAATAAATTTAAATTTATGTAAAATATTAATTACTTATGAGCGGTTAAATATAAAAATAAATGTATAGCTAAAGTAATAAGCAGTCGCATATCTCAGTGGAAATTTTTCTTAACAAAATTTTAACTTCAACTTCAAATAGTAGATCAAAATTTCACGCTGGCGCCAAAAATTCAACTTTGGCGCCTCCAATTTCGTTTTAACCAACACCGTCGATCAAAGACACAATCCAACATCTGAAATGTGGCCACGTATCGATCCGTGTGCAACCCTTCCCACCAATAGTCCTCGCTTCGCTTCGTCTATATAAGCAACCCCCCATGCTACCCCAGACCCACCCTCTTCGTCCTCCATCGAACTTGCCCCTTTCCCCGATCAGCATCCATGGCGCCCAAGCCCGAGAAAAGCTCGCCGAGAAGAAGCCGGTAGCCGAGAAGAAGCCCAAGGCCGAGAAGCGGCTCCCCAAGGAAGGCGGCGTCGCCGGCGACAAGAAGAAGAAGAAGCGGGCGAAGAAGAGCACCGAGACCTACAAGATGTACATCTTCAAGGTCCTCAAGCAGGTCCACCCCGACATCGGCATCTCCAGCAAGGCCATGGGGATCATGAACAGCTTCATCAACGACATCTTCGAGAAGCTGGCCCAGGAGGCGTCCCGTCTTGCCCGCTACAACAAGAAGCCCACCATCACCTCCAGGGAGATTCAGACCTCTGTCCGCCTCGTGCTTCCTGGGGAGCTCGCCAAGCACGCCGTCTCTGAGGGCACCAAGGCCGTCACCAAGTTCACCAGTTCTTAGAAGAACTTGGGTTCGTGCGGATTTAGGGTTTAATCGGTTAGAGGGTTTATGGGCATTTTGGTTAGTAGAAACTACGGAATTAGGGGTATCATATGCTACTTTAGTTTGTTTTCACTTTCTTGTCTATAAATGGTTTCTAATTCAATGAAAGATGTCTTATGGTAGTATTTTCATCATTTTTGGTTTTATCTCTGTTTCTCGAAATGGCGGTCGTGACATTATCGATTGAATATGTGGTATGGTTCGGAAACTCATTTATCCTCGGAGGAAGGATGTCGTGGTATTTTGTTTCACAGATATGTTAGTTGCGTGCATAAGCAATGTATAGAGATGATTCGTTTGAGTGATTTTTTGGTTGCTTATCTTTGTCTTTTCGATTGAATAGATTTGAACTTTGAAGGGGGCGTGTCAACCATCATTTTTGTTTGAATTTTGGTTATTGGCCTCCTGCTCATATGAAGGGCTTGCGAAAGTTAGATGACCGGCGTGAGTTAACAATTTCTTTCTATGGGGCACAATTCACCAAGATTGCTGATTTGGACTAGTCCTCTAAAATTGGTTTAGACGTTTCAATCAGAGTTTTCGCTTTGCATGTCCTTCTAACGGTTAGGCACTTGGGTTTGCGTTTTGAGTTTGTAGGTTGCGTCATCTCTGCAAAACAGAACAAAAAACGAACAGACGAATTTGGTATGATTCGTTTCTCTTTGCCCACTGATTTTTTTTTCATTTTAGATTCAAATAAAATATTAAATCACTTGGTTCCTTCCGAAAAAGAAGTTGGAACTTTCATATCAAAACCATCGTCTATGTTTCTTATTAGTCCTTTGTCCTGCGACAATCAAGAAGGGAGAAATTAGAGACGTTTTCTTCCCCTGCATGAAAAGCTACTCCCAATTGAAAGTCATAATCTTTAGTGATGAACATAAAGCTATGAAATGAATTATGTTCGTGAAAATTGTGATGCTATGAACTTTAAGTCAGAAAATGACTACACTGTTTTTCCTCAGACAAATAAAAAATATTGCGTGACGCTCATTAGCTCTTAAAACTGTTTTTGCTTTTTAATGGGCCTTGCATCTGGTCTCCAAGGCCATATGGGCTCCGCATCCAGAGGCATGACTTACAAAAATATCCCCCGGGCGAAGAAAAGGAAGCTGCATTATATTCTCTTCTTCTCGTCATCTTTGACTTTTGAATCCCCTTATTCCCCCACCGACACCTCCACTCGTATATACGTTCCCAAATATTACTCATCCTCCACCTGCATATTTGTTCAACCTTAAACATGACAGTTTTTATGGTCTGCTTCCTTAACCATAGTCTTCGGAGTCGGAAAATTCGCTGATCTATGATTATACAGGCACGGCAATGTTTTATGACGATAGTATTACGTCATTAACTAACTGCGCCGGCTCTCACATCCAAGGAACTCACCTCCTGAGTGCCTTGAAGATTTTGAACGAATAAAACCAAAAAGCTGAATAAAAAATCGGCAGCCTATATTTACATCTGTTATTAAAAGAAGACTACTGCCTAGATCCACTTAAATTCCTGTTTTAGTCCGCTTTTAGAGGGGTCTGAGCTTACCTAACAAAATATGGTATGTACGTGTTGTTTAAATTACTGTTTTCCATGCATGCAGCACATGCATATTATAAAACTTACAAAAGCTGTCGTTTACAAATCATCTTTACAAACACTGGATGAAAATTTTTCATAATTAATCTCATCAATTTAAGACTTTTTTATGACTAAATTAAAAATGGTTTAAATTATTGATAGTGAGTTTTGACAAATTTTCTTGGCTAAATTATTAGACAAAAGTCTTGTGGTCCTTGGCAATAAAGATTCTTATACACTTCTATGTTCGAATTTTTGGATCTGTACATGTATCGTACAGAAAAGAAAACGTGGAGCGAAGCAATCTTTAGTGCGAGAGGGTGGTGGGAACATATAATATTACAATATATGCTTGCCATGTGCACACAATGGCTACATCCAAGTGCAAACTCGGTTACAGTTATGTTTGCGCAGTAAGTGGTAATAATAATGTATAGGATTTTATTTTGTGTAATTACAATTATCCGTAAAATTTTGGATGATTAAATACTTTTGTATGATGTTGATCCTATGAATTTGCGCCTGATAATACTCAAATATTGACTGAGTCTAATAATATATTAGATCTTGGTGATCTATATTATTTCAATTGATGAGGACCGAATCATACTATATGTTTTCTGAATGACAAGTAGTTCTAGTTTGTTAATTACTAGCAACTGCGCATACTTTGCATTAAAAATAATAAAGAATGTCGTAAAGAAAAAAATAAAAAAAAATAATAGTAAAATAAAGAAAAATCAAATAACACGTTAAAATTTCATTAAACAAAATCAACTTAATCAAACATAAATCTCTAAATTTTCCCTAATTCTCTCCCATCTAAACGCTTTCACTAACCAAAGTGTCGGCAAGGCCACTCCCTCGGAGTGTAAAAAACCCAGAATCCCAGCCCATCCCTCAACCACGTCAGCCCCGGGCCCCACCCGCAAAACCACCGCTTATATATTTGCACCCATTCCGCATTTCACTCCCGCGCTCGTAACCGCACTTCTCGCCGTCTTCTTCGGAGCAACACGTCCAAACCCCCCGATTTTCGCTCGTTTTCCGATCAAATCTCCTACGCCGGCGAAATTATCCGGAGACCTCCACCGCCCAATCCAGATTCTTCCCCGGCCATTTTCGTTCTCCGGCGGCAATCTCCGGCGGGGGCTAGCAATGAGAAAGCTGCGGAACCGGCGTTGGGATCGGAGATCATGAGGGTTCCCGGCGGGCCGCGCATTTGGAGGTGTGTGCTGCCAGTCATGGTGGTGACGGTGGCACTCTTGCAGTTCCTCTACTACCGCGGCGCCGTCCTGCCCGGCGGCGACTGCTCGTCCATCGGTAAGACTCCTTTCTCAGACGTTCTTGTTCTTGTTGGATTTTGTTGTGATTTTGACGATGACCCATTGGAGTGTTTGAACTGGTTTTTGTCGTAGATTGTTTCACTGGGGGAAGGTTGGTGCCGTCGATGTTCAAGGGCGGCGGCGACAACATCTCGGAGGTGAG
Source organism: Piper betle (assembly GCA_033002965.1). Classification (NCBI taxonomy): domain Eukaryota; kingdom Viridiplantae; phylum Streptophyta; class Magnoliopsida; order Piperales; family Piperaceae; genus Piper; species Piper betle. The sequence goes on from JAURVB010004429.1 coordinate 132,587, forward strand.
TGCTTGTGGGATGATATCAAATCTCTTCCTTTAATCTTCTCTTTCTATCTGTCCATTTGGTCGGTTTTGTGAAATGTTCGTCATATGCGTGATGTATGGAACATTAATAATGGCCGCAAATATTACCTGGAATTTTAACAGAATTGAAGTTGGTTGGAGATTGACATAAGCATCTTGTAATAGTGCTATGGTGTGATAATATCCCATTTGATATGTATATCAACTTACCATGAGGCTTTCAATCAACCTGACTTTACACCAAATTGGAGTTGACTGAATATGAGGGTTACACTTAAATGAAGCGATGGCTTTCTTGATTGAAAACGGAGCTTAAAAGTGTAGAGAACCATTCAATGCCTTTTTGGCTACTGCAGACACTCGAGAACCATTCAATACCGCCTCTAGTTTTACCGGAAGCATTGAAAGAAACATTGATCTCCCAATACTGTGCAAGTCTTACCACTAAAGGACACCAATATTCAATGCTTTTCATCGATGGTTTGGCATGTTGTTATTCTTGACGTACTATTTGGCAGTCAAAAGTGTAATCAATCAATTTCGTTGTTGGTGCTTCATTTTCTTTCTGATATCTTCCTCCCTTAATTAAATCCAGTTGCTGTTCAAGTGCCAAAGACATATAATTCTGGAAATGCTCGTCGTTAAATGTATGATCATGGTTAAAGATTCGGTTCCTACATATTTCTCGTATGTCGTCGCTTCATTCCATCCACGTATTGTTTTTTCTTCAAAGTTATGTGTGCTTTGTTATATTAGCACAATGACTGCACATTGTACGCAACATGGGAGGAGGGCCCGAAGTTTCTTCATGCGTCGCCGTCTCTCATATTGTTTACTGTTTCTCTTGTGGTGCAGAGGCTAACAAACGAGCTGGTTGAAGCATTGTGGGAGGCTGCGAAGGATGAGGATCAGGTGGCCAGGATGGTAGGAGACGATGAAGAGAGGACAGTACCGGATACTTTCGATGATCTGGTTGCAGAGGCAGCCTCTAAGAAGCTCGATATCCGCTCCTTCATCTCTAAAACCAAGTCCTTGGTATACATATACAAATCTCTCATTAATTTGTTCTCCATTTTTCCCCCTTTGCAGTGCATGTGATATCAAAGTCGACATGAAAACCCCAAGTTGTATAAAACTTCATACGTAATTGCAATAGCTACCATTTTTGCTGCAAAATATTCACAATATTTGGGTATAGCAATCTATACTTAAACACATGAATCCGGTTCAAGGTATACCCCGTTGCTATATTTGGCGTCTGGGTTCTTGCAGGTACAATGGAGTACCAAATGAATTAGAGACTACATATAGAGAACATTTGTTTTAACAATTTTCAACCGTACACTTTCGGACAGATAATGGAAATGGACAGAAAATTGCAACGGACGAGGAAGCAGGAATTGGAGTATCGCGGAATAGCCTCCATGGGAGTACCCTACAACTTGCGCTGCCTTTCCTTGAAGCTAGCCGAGGAGTACTTAACCAATAACCACGCCCGTGCCCTTCTCATCCCACCTGAGTACTATTTCCATCGATTCTTGAACAGATCCTACCACCATGTAGCAATCCTTTCCGACAACGTAATTGCAGCCAGAGTCGTGGTGGTCTCCGCCATCAAGGCCTCCTCTCAGCCGGAGAAGATGGTCTTTCACGTGTTGACAGATAAGATCACGCATACAGCCATGCATGCATGGTTTGCGCTCAACCCCGTGTGGCCGGCTATGTTGGAGGTGAGGGGCCTTCACCAATTTTCTCTCTCTGAGAGTGTTGTGACTCGGATCATGGAGACCATGGAGATCCATCGTGCCATTCAACAACATTGGTACAAGAGACGTGGTATTATTTCAGTGAAAATATGGATGGATGCTCTGAGGCCGAGCCACATTTCACTATTGAATCACATCAGGATATATCTTCCAGAGGTAATCATTAATTATTAGCCTCTGCAAATCGTTAGTTTATGAAGAATACAAATCTGAGACGTAGTTAATGAGATGGTTGGTATTGATTTATCTTTATTCTTGCCTGTTAAAAACATCAGCTTTTTCCTGAGCTTGGCAAGGTACTCTTCCTAGACGACGATGTGGTAGTCCAGAAGGATCTGTCGCCACTCTGGTCATTGCCTCTTAACGGCAAGGTTATTGCTGCTGTTAGCTATTGGAGTGATGAAGACGAACTAGAGCAAGAATGTGTAGGTGGTTTAGTAGGGGATCACTTGAATTTCTCAAATCCGGCGATGTCATCTTCTCCAGTGGACAAGTATCAATGTTCTTGGCTTTATGGCGTGAATATATTTGATCTTGATGCTTGGAGGTCAACCAATATCACCCAAGCCTATCATCACTGGCTTAAACTGGTAACCACTGTTAGCTCAAATGCCTTTCTCTTATGCATCCTTTATCTAACATCGATGGATAATCTTTGTTGCTGCAGAATCAAGAAATGGGTTTTTCTCTATGGCGAATTAGGGCATTACCTCCGGCATTGCTTGCATTTGCCAATCATGTCCACCCAATTGACCCTTCATGGCATGTAGCAAAGTTGGGGGAAGAATTTGTAGAAACAGACGAGAAAATGCTAGAGTCAGCAGCTGTCTTGCACTTCAGTGGCCCGGCTAAGCCATGGCTATCCATTTCATCCCCAGAGCTTAGTAGCTTGTGGAGCGTACACTTCAATCACACGAATGAAATACTTAAGCGCTGCGAAAAACTAATGGAGTGACAGAATTACAATTACACCTCTGTTCCTCTTTTTTGTTAGAAGAGAGATGAAGGTAATTTTTTGGCTTTAGTCTCAGATGTGTACATACGTAGTCTTTTAATTAATAATTCCTTCCACCATTCTTTACTGCTGTAAATACAGAAAAACAGAAATTCACTGCTGTCAATGCAGATAGCCAGGAGGAAGTGCTCCAGAGAAACTATTTTTTTACCTTCTCCAGAGAAAAGAATTGGCGAAAATTGTTGAGTAAATCAAATTCTGGGATTACAACGGCATTTTATTTGCCATGTTTTGGGAGGTGGTTACCTTCCAATATTATAGAGGTTTTACCTTATATGAGCTTCTACTGTGATGTTGATGCAAACAAACTTGAATTCAAATTGGAACACCTACTTGATTCCTGACGTAGATGACACTCGAGAGTATGCAGTACTGGTTCACATGAACAAAAAAATTGCGATTATTGTGCAGATTCTTTGTACAAGAATCAAAATTCATCAACTTCCAGCAAGAAAGAATAAAAAACCTTCTAAACAATTTATTCTTATGCCCAACACGGCATGTGATAGTGTTGGTGCTAACGAGAACAACAATTTTACTAAGGGATGGCACGTGGCAACAAGGACTGCTGCTGGTGCTGAGTTCCATCAACTCAACTCCGAAAAAATCATGATTCAAAACTCCATTAAACCTTCTTGTTGGGTTCAAAAACGTACTTAATCAAGGATTCTTTGATCGAGAGCAGCTCAGGGAATTCTTTCTTCAACTTTGAAGCATCCATCTCATTGTTACTCCGTGGAGCAGTAATAACCTTTGCCTGCTCCTCCAGAGTGAAGTTAACCCAAGTGAAGTCGGGATCGATGTACTTTTCGTACATCTCTAATATCTCGTTGTGGCTCACAACTCCAGGATTAGTGAAGTTCCAAATGCCCCTCAAGTTCCTCTTTGCCATTTCAATGGAAAGAGGCAGAAGCTCATCTAATATAGTCATACTGTTGGGGATGTTGACCACCTTGCTGTAACGGCTAATCTTAGTAATAAAATTGCGAGGATTGTCGAGATCGGAAGAGATTGGCATCCTCACTCTAAGGGTGCACACATTGTCATATTCCTTCAGGAGCTCTTCAACCTGGATTCATTCATCAGAAATGAATAGAATCATGGATTAGCCCTTTTCAACAATAACAAAATGAAGATAAAGAAAAAAGAATGAAACGTAGTAACATTACCATGGCCTTGGTCTTTGAATAGAAAGACCCAGTAAAATTGGGTTTGTCTTCCTCCTTAAATCCAATGCCTGATCCTTCTGGGTGTTCAGCATCATACTCAAATATACAACCAGTGGCAAAATTTAGCATCAAAATTCCATCCTCACGGCAAATATCAGCCAAATTCAGAGTGCCGACCACATTAGTACGAATAGTCTCTGGCTTGTGGAACTCACACCAATCCACATTTGGCCTCCCAGTCACGCCAGCAGCATTGAGAACATGAGTGGGTTTGACATTCTTAATATCTGCCAAAAGCTGGGCACGATCTTCCAGTCGGGCCTTGCCATATTCATATGGAATCCCTTGTTTCTCACATATCTTTCCAAGAAGTCCCCCAATCCATCCCGTCCTGCCAAAGATCAGGAACTTCAAGGATGGCTTATGAAGTTGAAGCCTTGGAAGCAGGAACAACCATTCTGTCCTGGCGAGATTTAGGAGATGCTGGGTAAGCTACTCCATTGGGCTGTTTAGGAGCATCGGCATGTCTTTCTGTCCCAGGCATCACGAGCATTCTAGGGTGAGGCAGCAGGGCCCCAGAGACATCACCCCACCAATCAGGATGCTTAATGTACCACTCCATGGTTTTCTTAAGCCCTTCTTCCCATGTGGTTTTCTCAGACCAGCCAATGTTCTTAAGCTTCTGATCATCCAAAAAGTACCTCTGATCATTGAAAGGTCTGTTGTCCACAAACTTGATATTCGAATCTGGATCCAAGTTGAAAAGCTTGCAGATATCTTTGGCTACGTCAATAACTCTCCTCTCTTTCTTCGTCCCTATATTGTAAACATGCCCAACTTCTCCTTTGTGAAGAACCACGTCAAAGGCCTCAGCAACATCCTCACAGTAGAGGTAGCTCCTCACGTTTGACCCATCACCATGAATAGGTAAAGGCTTTCCCCTCATTGCTAGAAGAATGAATTTCGGAATCAATTTCTCAGGAAATTGGTTCGGGCCATATACATTGTTCCCTCTGGTAGTAATGACTGGTAAGTCATAGGATCTTCCATAAGCCATAACAAGCATTTCCGCACCAGCTTTGGTGGCAGAGTATGGATTGGTGGGGAGCAGCTGGGAAGCCTCATGGTTGCCCACAACGGCATCCTCATCAGTCTCACCATATACCTCATCTGTACTGACATGGATGAACCTCCTAATCTGGCCAGTCGTCTTGCAAGCCTCTAAAAGAACATGGGTACCATAAATGTTGTTTTTGGTGAATTCAAAGCTGTTTCCAAACGAGTTATCAACGTGGGTTTGGGCTGCAAAGTGCATAATGGTATCAATGGACTCAGTGATGAGAAGGTAGTTAACCAGATCAGCACTTCCAATATCACCCTTAACAAACTTAAAATTCGAGGAGGGCAAGGATGGGAGGAGATTGTTGCGGTTAGAGCAATAATCCTCCTTGTCAAGAACGACAATCTTGTATTCAGGGTAGTTGCGGGTGAGGCGATTTGCGACATGGGAGGCAATAAAACCAGCAGCACCAGTAATAAGTATGTTTTTGGGCACGTATGCCGTCATCTTTCAATCCTTGTCAAAATAAAATAATAACAAATTTAATTTATAATCATAAACAATAACAACCACATATGAAATGCCATATCCAATCTAGCAGAAAGAAATCAAGATTAACTTGCACATATAAGAACACATGACATATGTAAAAAATAAAACTACCAAATCCTACACAATGGGAACACAAATGACCGAAAAACTGCCACGACACATCATTTGATGAAGCAAACAAACAATAGCACAAAAGTAAAACGTGGAGGAAAACAACAATTTACTGTCCCAATCCACCGACAATGCTGACACCCAGACAAATGCGACAACAAAAACAACAGCAATGAAGCAAAGCAGACGACGCACCCCAACACATGACGAAAATAAAACAATCAATGTATGATCTGCTCCTCATCCAGAGATCTAATTTTCATCACTACAGACCATTCCTTTCTACGTCAACAACAACAAAAAAACCCTACAAACAACGGCTAAAAAAGAGCTTCAAAGAAACGTCATATTCACAATAAAAACATTAAAAACCCAAAGTTGCAAGAACACAACAAGTGCGATCCACACCAGGATCAAACACAAAAAAAAAACGATTCATTTCAACTGCTGTCCACACTACCAACCCCAAACACACAACTTCCAGTCCTCACATTGCCAGATCCAATCATCACACTCTGTTAACACCCCGAGCCCAACAATCCCACCACACACACACCACCCAAAAAAGAATCAAAAATTCCACACTTTCCACCGCCACTGCCCGCGAAATCCACGCCAACAGCAACCAATCACCAAAAAAAATGGCAACAAAAAAAATAAAGCCAAGACCCAGAGATAAGCGATTGCAGCAGGGGAGGGGAAAGCTCACCAAATTCAGATCGGCGTGAAAGGAGGAGGACGAGGAGAAGGGGAATGGGTGGGGCAGAAGAGGAGCAGAAGGGGGAGAAGAGGGACGAAGAATGCGAGAAACCGGTGATGGGACGGGAAAGGAGGAAGCTTTCGCCTACAAGGCTGGGAGCTCCTCCCTCTCCTCTCTCTTATAAGGAGCGAGTGT